>OY731406.1:18492824-18681792 GCA_963425845.1 Sphenostylis stenocarpa
TCCTCGGGTCATGCACGAAACTCCGTGTCGACATCCTTAGACTAAAAGAAGAGAGTTATCACCTTGAGTTTGTGGTTTCAGACAATGGTTGTAGCCCAGTGTGCCAACAAGCCGGTCGTATCCGCCACCCACTCCCTATAGGTATTCACTCTTGCCCCGGGTATAGAGGGACTGTTGTGTGCAAGGGTTTTTGTGTGCAATTTATATTTCAAGCAATTTGCAGAAGTAATCATACAACAGTTATTAAAGCCATACAATAAAAATACAGAAAAGGGTAAAGGCGTAATTTCAAATCTTTACTTAGTTAGAATTTATCCGTCACTGAATGGGATCAACTCTCTAGCTTCCCCAGCGGAGTCGCCATCTGTCGCCGCCGTCCGTTCCGACGTCCTGGGACATCTCGAACGTTAATGCGAGCGGTCGCGAAAAGATGGTTGAGACTCGCGTTTTTTGTTAAAAATATGTTCATTGCTTCCGAGGCGCTCAACGCTGAACTATCCTCTAATAGAAGCAAGGTTTTCGAAAAGGGTTCTTTTGGAGTCGCCACCAATGTTTTGACCATAAACATTGGAAAAGGAGAAAAAGGCATTGATTTTAATAAAAACCAAACTTGGCCATTATAACCAGAGTCAGGTAAGGGAGTTAGTTACGTGTGGGGAAGGTATTAGCACCCCACAACGCCCCTTTCGGGTTCCCTATGACGGATTAATTCATTTAAGTGAAGATTACGAGAAATTACGCTATTACCCTATTTTATTCGTATAGTATTTAAATATGTCTATCTACATGGTTTTATCTACATTGCATACAGAAAGCAGCAAATAAAGCAATAAAAGGGAAGAGAATTGAGAAGAACCTCCGAAGCAAGCTTTATATTATAAGTCTTTTATACAGAGGACGCTTTGCGGCAATCCTTCAGTCTACAACGACTCTTCTCTCGAATAAACTCGACTCGACTAAATTTTCAAGAAGAATCGAATGCCGGAATACAAATTCCTTAACTGATTGTTACCTATTAAAGGCAATCAGACAGATCATTCGAAGGAGGGAGAGAAGAAGACAAGTCTTGGAGTTGTCTGGGGTGTGGAGAATGACAAATGAGGCTCCTATTTATAGATTTCACTGCCTGGAAATCTGGGACGGCCGTCTGGGTTGGGACGGCCGTCCCAACTGCAAAATTTGTACTGGGCCAAGCTGGGGGGAGAGTGGGACGGCCAGTTTGGGTTGGGACGGCCGTCCCACTTGAATTTTGGGGTTTGGGACGTGCGTCCCAAATGTGAGACGTGCGTCTCACTTGTCTTTTGACGTTTGGGACAGCTGTCCCAGTTTGGGACGGCTGTCCCAACCTGTCTTGGCTTGTTTTCGCGTTCTGGGACCCCCGGGAAGCTTTCCTTTCCTTTTTCGGACGTAGATTGACGCTGATAGATGTCCGTTGAAGCTTTATCTTCATATAGGTAGTCTTCTTGGCCTTTATTAAGATTCCGGGCGAGCTTTATCTTCGTGTAGGAAGTCTCCTTAGTCTTTATTGTGTGGATGGGTGAACCCCGTCTTGTTGCGGGAGGTCTTTCTCGGTTTTTGATATGTAGCCGGGTGAACTTTATTTTTGTGTGAAGTTTCCCTAGCCTTTATTTTGAGAGGCCGGGCAAAATTAGGGGTTTACAGGCGTCTAGCCATTTTTCTTCGATTAGGTTCAGCTGATCGTACCAGTTTTGGACCCGCTCTGCTTCTGTTAACTTTGCTTCCATAACAACTTGTAGGGAGGGTATTTCAATTTCTACTGGTAGTACGACCTCCATGCCATATACGAGGGAAAACGGAGTGGCCCCGGTGGAGGTTCGTACAAAAGTTTGATAACCGTGCAAGGCGAAGGGGAGCATTTCATGCCAATCTTTGTATGTTATTACCATCTTCTGGATGATTTTCTTGATGTTCTTATTGGCTGCCTCTACTGCACCATTCATCTTAGGTCGGTATGGAGAGGAATTATGATGCTGAATTTTGAAATCTTGACACAATTCCTTCATCATCTTGTTATTGAGGTTGGTCCCATTATCAGTAATGAGGCGATGAGGGATGCCATACCGACGTAGAATATTTTTCTTGATGAAGGTGGTCACCACTTTTCTAGTCACGTGTGCGTATGACTCTGCCTCAACCCATTTGGTGAAATAGTCAATGGCCACTAAGATAAAATGGTGACCATTATATGCTTTGGGCTTGATGGGTTCGATGACATCCATGCCCCACATAGAGAATGGCCATGGTGTAGCCAGGGTGCTGAGAGGTGCGGGTGGAACACAAATATTATCAGCATAAACTTGGCACTTGTGACATTTTTTAGCATATTGGTGACAATCGGCCTCCATTACCCTGCCCTTAAGATTTTCTTTGCCATGACATGCCCAGGTACATGGGTCCCGAAAGTTCCTTTGTGGATTTCTTTTATCAAAGTTTGGGTTTCTTCATGGTCCACACACCTCAAGAGAGTGGAATCGAAGCTCTTTTTGTAGAGGGTTCCTTCAATCAACATGAACCCTACTGCCCTCTTACGGATGGTTCATTTATCATTATCATTAATTCCTTCGGGATATTCGCCCTCCATGAGGTATCGCTTGATGTCATGATACCAGGGGTTTTGATCGCGCTCGCCATTTACTGTCATGCAAAAAGCTTGTTTGTCATGCAGTTTGATTTGAATGATTGGCATCTCGTGCTCTTGATCTAAAGAGAACATGGATAACAGAGTGGCGAGGGCGTTAGCAAATTGATTGTCTTCCCGGGGAACATACTGGAAGGTGATGCTTTCCAGTCTTGAGACCAAATCACGTATGTGCTCCGAATATGGGATTAATTTGGAGTTTCGGGTTTCCCATTCACCTTTAAGTTGATTGATGACAAGGGATGAATCATCGAAGACTTTGAGTTTAGTAACCCCATGATCTAGAGCCGCTTGGATTCCTAGTACGCATGCTTCATATTCGACCATGTTGTTGGTACAATCAAAATTTAATCTGGCCATTACGGGAATATATTTCTTCTCAGGGGATATCAAAATAGCTCCTATCCCATGTTCAAGCATGTTTGAGGCTCCATCGAAGAACATGGTCCATGCCTCTTCTTTGGTCTCTTTGTGTTCAATGTGCATGATATGTTCATCGGGAAAGTCGTCTTGTAGGGACTGATATTCGTTTGTTGATCCATGGGCCAGATAGTCCGCTAGGGGGCTACCTTTAATAGCTTTCTGGGTGACATGAATGATGTCGAATTCTTAGAGGAGCACTTGTCACCTAGTTATTCTTCCGGTTAGAATGGGCTTCTCGAAGAGGTACTTGATTGGGTCCATTTTAGGGACCAACCATGTTGTGTGTCGAGCCATATATTGTCGGAGGCGCTGAGTGACCCACACCAATGCGCAACAGGTCTTTTCAAATGGTGTATAACGGGTCTCATAGTCTAGGAATTTTTTGCTGAGGTAATAAATGGCTCGCTCCTTCTTCCCAGTTTCATCTTGTTGACCGAGCACACATCCCATGGACTCTTCGAGTATTGACAAATATAAGATCAGAGGTCTTCCTTCAACGGGTGGTACCAATACTGGTGGATTGGTTAAACATATTTTGATTTTTTCGAACGCTTGTTGACATTCTTCATTCCACACCGTGGGTTGGTTTTTAAGCAATAGTTTAAAGATGGGTATGCATTTATCCGTCAACTGTGCAATGAAATAGTCAATATAGTTGATTTGACCCAGGAATCCTCTGACCTCCTTTTCCGTGCTTGGTGGGGGCATTTCCAGTATCGCCTTCAGGGTCCACTTCGATTCCTCTTTTGCTGACGATGAACCCCAAGAGTTTTCCTGACCGTACTCTGAAAGAACATTTTGCCGGATTTAGTTTGAGTTGATACTTTCGAAGCCGATTGAATAGCTTCTTGAGATATTGAATGTGGTCCATCTCGTTTCTGGACTTGGCGATCATGTCATCCACGTATACTTCTATTTCCTTGTGGATCATGTCATGGAATAGAGTGACCATAGCCCTTTGATAGGTAGCCCCTGCATTTTTGAGTCCAAAAGGCATTACTCGATAGCAGAAAGTCCCCCACGGCGTGATGAAAGAGGTTTTCTCTTTGTCCTTGTTGCCACCGTCAAAACGAGGTGGTCGAAGCGACGCGATGATTTCGACTTTTGGTTTTCGCATTTTTATGGGTGTGGTTACAACGCTTTTAGGTTGTCCGATAATCGGGCTGAACCTAGAGGCGAGGTTTTCGAAAAAGTGTTTTTGTATTGTCCGATAACCGGGCTAACCCAAGAACTAATTCTGAAGGGTTCTTATTGAGTCGCCACCGATGTTTTTACCGGAAACATCAAAAAAGGAGTAAAAAGGCGTTAGTTTTCGAAAACTACCTTTGTTCGTTAAAACCAGAGTTTAGGTAAGGGAGTTAGTTACGCGTAAGGGAGGTGTTAGTTCCCTTATGACGCCCCTCTCCGGTTCCCTATGATAGGCCAGCTATTTAATAAATAAACATTGTGAAAAGATGCTTTTACCCTTTATTTTGCGGAATTGAAATAATGACTACATGGCCCTAGTATCTATTACATATTTTAATCATAATAATAAAAGCAATAAAGAGATAGAGAGAGAGAGGAAACCTCCGAAGCAAGCTCTTTGATTAATTTCTTGAAATTTAGGGTGCATTTTGGTAGCCCTTCACTCTTTACAACGCCGGAAAAACTCTCGAAAACGCTATAAAATCTCTAAGAAACTCTCAGAAACTCCAGAAATGCTTCGGAGGGGTTCTAGGAAGAGAATTTGAAGAAGTTACAAGAGAGATAATGGAAGAACTGTGTGAAATGAGGGTGAAGGCACGACTATTTATAGGGATTCGCGCCTGTCAGGTCGAGACGGTCGTCTCGTCTGACAAGGTCGAGACGGCCGTCTCGCCTTGCAAAAATGGCAAGAAGGCCGTCTCGCCAACCGGGAGGGGGGTCTCGCCATTCGCAAGTGGCGAGACGGCCGTCTCGCCAAATGAGACGGCGGCTCGACTTGCAGAAGTGGCGAGACGGCGGTCCCGAGAAGCGAGACAGCGGTAAATCCCTCCTATCCTAGTATGGGGCCTAATAGTCTCTCCTAATGGCTTCTTAGGCTTCATCCATCTTCGAAAAGGAGGTCTTCTGGTCTTTATTATAAGGCCGGGCAAGATTTGGGGTCTACAACTGCCCCCCCCTTTACCCGACTAGTCGGCTGCTGGCTTTTGTTGTGCGAAGAAGATTGACTGGAGGGTAAAGGAGTTGACCCTCCTGCCCGACTGCCCTTCAGATGTTCCGTCTTTGTGGCGGTTGATCGTCTAGGGAAAAGTGCGCTTCCAGGATGCTCCTTCTGGCTGTAGCTGATCCTTTTGGCTGATGAGTATGAACCCCCATCTAGTTTGACGAGTATGAACCCCCGCCTGGTAAGCCACCTTTTGTAAGGGATGATGAGTATACACCCCCATCTGGTGTCTGACGAGTATGAACCCCCATCCGGTAAGCCCCCTTTTGTAAGGCTTGATGAGTATACACCCCTATCTGGTGTTGTGCCTCCGGATGCTCCTTCTTTCGGTGGCTGATCCTTTAGCTGTGGTGGCGGCTTACTGCTCTAGCTCATGCGCCGAGTGTTGAGATGTGTTCTCTTGTCTTTGTCTTTTCTGATATTGGTCGTCTGGTCTATGCCGGGGATTCTCTTGGTGTTCATCCAGTTTGTTGGTTGCTGGGGATTTTTTTTTTTGTGGTAGTCATCCGACTTTGCTGATTGTCGGGTCGTCTTGTTTGTTGTTCGACTCTCGCTTGGTCGTCAAAATTTGTTGGTCAAGGTGATTAACTTTGTTTTAATCCTACCTTTTTCCGCAGTTTTATCTCTTTTTTCTCACGATTTTGAATTTTGGCTTTTTTCCTTTGAGCGTAAGTCTTTTTATTCTTAGCTTCTTTTTTTTGTTACGCTGACTCTTTTTTGAAAGGGAGAACAAAATGAATGAACTGAAATTTTATTTATGATAAAATTTATTATAGCAGTTTTATTTTCTAAGCCCTATCCCTAAGGCGGTGCACTCGTGTCTGGAGACGATCCGTAAGAGGGGAACTGCCGGTACATATTCCTTCAGAACTTTGCCTGGTCCTGGGCTTCGTCGATGTACTCTTACCGAAATGCCGCCAGGTCTTGCCTTATTCCCTCTTGATATTGGGCGAATGCCTCCTGCCTTGTGTCAAGGCATCTTGCCTTAGGGATATCTGCTCTTGTCGCATAAACATCTGGTTGAATTGCTGGCGCAAATTGTAGATGTTGCGGTTGATGCCAGCAAAATCGTCTGTGTACTGCTGTTGTTGTTGTTGCTGCTGTTGTTCTTGGAACTCGGGAGGTGTCGGGAGATCGTGCATTGCTACGAGATCCCGGAGATCCAAAGTGATATCTAGTGAGGGGTGGAGGATCAATCGGGTCCCTTGGCGCAGTAGCATCCCCATGCTGACTAGGACCAACCCGTTGATAGTCTCGGGTCGGAGGCTGGAGGCCAGTTTCTCCCTGCCACTACACCCCCATTTTTCTACCAAGGGGGTGATGAGGGGGGCCATGAGGACAGCTCCCACGGGCCAGCTCCCGAAGTCGTTGAGGGGCCTTTAGGAAGAAATAGTCAGGGTTGCATCGGCGCCTCTGGCTCATGCAGTAGAGGACGAAGAGGTCCGAGATGATAACTTTACACTGGCTCTCTTTTCGCCCATGGACAGTCCCAGTCAGCAGCTTGTGGTAGATGCGGAGGGCTGGGGGAAGTGCAGAGCCCTTCATCAGTTTGGGCAGGGTGTGTGCCCCAGTGAGCTCTTCCCACATCTCGCCGGCGGTGAGGTTGGTGGGGCATGCTCAGATAGCCTCCTGGTAGTCCCGAGTCAGCACGTCCTCGGGCTGGACGAATCCGATGGACACGTTGAATTCGTCCAGGGTGGTGGTCCAATACATCCCACCCATGAAGTATGTCACCATTTTTGTTGGTGACAGACCTGGTACCATGGCGAGAGTCTGGGCATAGGAGATGGAGGCGAGGAACTCTAGCACTGCCTGGGGGTAGACGTGGGTAGGTGGAGGCTGAAGGAGGAAGCCCCACCCTATGTTGTCGATGTGGGCTCGGACGTCATCTTCCCATCTGAATTCGGCGAGGATGCCGAAATCCAACCTCAGCATGGGGTGCCATGTGTACCCCCGGATGTTCTCTAAGCGGCCTGGTGCATTGGTGAAAGCTACGTGGGGTCCTGCGGAGCAGGAGCTGAGGAGCTGCTAGGGCCAGCAGAGCCCCTTCTCTTCCTGGACTGATCTCCACGGTGCATTTTGACTGTAGGGTGCTTGAGAGTGAGAGGATGGACGGTGGGAGTGCAAGAGGAGGTGTGGAGAACCCCCTAGACCCCCCTCTATTTATAGGAATTTTTTCGAATTCGGGACCGTCGTCTGGGATGTCGATATGGCGGTCTTGATTTTGCACTGGCCGAGACAGCCGTCTGAAGCCTCGAGACGACGGTCTCGACTTTGGCCTTAAGCGAGACGGACGTCTCGCCAAGCGAGAAGGCGGTCCCGTTGGTCAAGACGACGGTCTCATTTTGCTGAAAATCGAGACGGTGGTATGGACATACGAGACGGCCGTCTCGATTCTAGGTTTTTTTTTTTTTTTTTTAAGAAAATAGGACCTGGTTCAAAAACATTTATGCATGCAATGTTTTCATGTTTGATGTCCTATAATGCCTATTTCATTTAATTTTTTAGAAGGACTTAACTGACGTGTCTTGTAGCGACGAGTATACTCTGATCTGTGTTCTTGTACTTGCCTGTACCATTCCGGACTTCTTGTGACCGAAGAATAATTTGATCTTTCTTTCTTTCTTTTCCTTTGCTTTTTCTTGTTCTATATTTTTTTTAGAGCACCTCTTGCCATGTTAGTGTCCCATTTTCTTCGCTTTAGGGATTTCAATCCTCTTGTTGACTATATGCCTCCATATTCCCAAATTAATTATTAGAATAATGTTGTGAGGGTCAAGAGAAAAGAAGTAAGAGGGCAAATTCAATGGCTTGTGTTTTAGACTGTTAATTTTTTTTTAGAAAAAAGTTTTTGTAAGAATGGTTGGCTAAGGTTAGGCCTAGGTGTTTAAGCTTTTGTCTAAGCAAACGTTTCCTTTCTCGTATTTGTGCCTTAGCTTATTTCCATTACTTTTTATGGCTAGTTGATTTCCCTAGATCGCCCTTTGGGTTTTCGGACTAGGATATTGTGTTTTGGCCCTATCTTTTGTCTAGGTGTAGACCCCAAATCTTGCCCGGGCTCCAAATGAAGTCAGAAAATCCCCTATTTGAAGACGGCCAAAGCCTAACAAGCCACTAGGAGAGACTATTAGGCTCCCGTACCAAGATAGGAAGGTTTTTTTGCCCAAAAATAAAGTTTCTCGCCCTGAAGGGACGAGACCGCCGTCTGGGAATACCAGACCGCCGTCTCGTTTCAACGCCAGGACGAGACCGCCGTCTCGATTTTCCAGACGACAGTCTCGACACTCACAAAAACGAGACGGCGGTCTGGAATTTCTAGACGGCAGTCTCGACTCTCGCCAAGTCAAGACGGCGGTCTGGATTTTCCAGACGGCGGTCTCGACCCCGTGATATGAGCGAGACGGTGGTCTCGAATTACGAGACAGCAGTCTCGACCCTGTCAGACGAGAATGGCGGTCTGGACCCTGACAGTGCGAAAAACTATAAATAGGGGCTCTCCCCCCCTCATTTCCACACAGAAAAACCAAGAGCTCTCCCTTCTCTCTAGAATTTCTCTCTCTAAGAATCCCTCCGAGGCATTTCCGGAGTTTCTGAGCGTCTTTAGGCATATACAGAGTGTCCTAAATCTTCTTTAGAATCCCTCCGAGGCATTTCCGGAGTTTTCTGAGAGTTGTAGAGTGAAGGGTTGCCAAAACGCACCCTCTTTTTGAATATAAAGCTTGCTTTGGAGGTGCATATCCTCATTCTCTATTCTTTGAAATTACTGCCATTTAAATTATGCAATAGAAGCTAGGGCAATGTAGTCACATATTTAAATACCGCATAATAAAAGGGTAAAAGCGCAATTTTCCAAGTTTAATTATTCACAAATAGCCGGCCTATCATAGGGAACCCGAAAGGGGCGTCGTAAAGGGACTAATACTCCCTTTACACGTAACTAACTCCCTTACCCAACTCTGGTTCTAATGACCAAAGTTGGTTTTCGAAAACCAACGCCTTTTCAAAACCCCTTTTCCGATGTTTATGGTAAAAATATCGGTGGCGACTCCATAGAACCCAAAATAAATAAGTCCTTGGGTTAGCCCGGTTGTCGGACAACTCAAGGACACTTCTCGAAAACCTCGTCTCCAGATTAGCCCGGTTATCGGACAGCCTGAAGACGTTGTAACCACCAATAAAAAACGCGAAAACAAGAAGAAAGAGGGTCGATAAAACCATCGCGTCGCTCCGACCGCGCCCCCGTTTTCGGGGAGGCGGCGACAGATGGTGACTCCACTGGGGAAGCCTAGAGAGTTGATCCCATTTAGTGATGGGCTGGCTTAACAATAATTAAACCAAGAAAATAAGCGCTTTTACCCTGCCTTGTATTATAACATGTTTTATTGTTTGGCTTTCAATAAACTGTTGTTTGTTTATACTTACGCAATTGCTTGATATATAAATTGCACACAAGTCCCTTGCACACTACAGTTCCTCCTATACCCGGGGGCAAGTGAGATAACCATAGGGAGTGGGTGGCAGGTACGGTTCGCTGCAGTTAGGGCCTTGTGCCCACCAGTGTGATCGGAAACCACCACTCAAGGTGATAACCTTCCTCTTTTGGCAACAAGACCGACTCTGGCCTTAGTGCTGAGTATGGTTGGACGGCTGGAGAGTGGGGACCCTATAATGGGGGCACCTTGGGGGCCTTAGCCTGGTGAGAACAGTTAGAACCTACCCTAACCAATGCACTTTTCTGCAGGAAAACCCTACCTCGTGATAAAAACGAAATCTCGCCGGTTCGGGGATGATCGAATTGTGTGTGCATATGTTTGTTGCATTTGTATGTTGCATAGCATAAACAAACAACAGAACAAAATCACAAAAAAATATTTTACAAATAAACACCCTTATCTCGGACAGTCTGCCTTTTAGCTAGCCTGGTTTCAGGTTCTTTGTAAGCTAAGTAGCCACGCAGTTCCGACAGAAGAGATAAGGGATGATAAATATTCTTTCGCATAAAGCCATATTTTATCTCGGACAGCCTGCCTTTTAGCTAGCCTGGTTTCAGGTTCTTTGTAAGCTAAGTAGCCACGCAGTTCCGACAGAAGAGATAAAAGGCTATAAAATAAACAAATAACAATAAAAATACAAACAAAAATTCACTTTTTCCAAAATTCACAAATAAGACCTGGTCCACAAAATATTGCATTCATAAAACATTCATATAGATAGTTTATTCTTCCAAAAAAAATAATAAATGCAAATATCATACATCACGTAGAAAAAACATGATAAAATAGCAAAATAAACACTCACATTCATACAATAAACATCATCTTCATCAAATCATACATTTTGGTTTTAGAAGATGGAGGGTACAAGTAGACAAGTGGGGAAGGTGGACATTCTCCGAAGCCATACTGAGAAGCTAGAGCGGCTTAGTGCGACGATGCCCCCGGAGGTCCAAACGGAGTTTGAAAAATCCTATGGACGGATTCTGGACCTCCTGAAAATCAGTGTCGATCAAGTCTTCATCAGGGTACTGATTCACTTCTGGAACTCAAGTCTGCGGTGCTTTGAATTTCTGCAGTTCGACATGGTGCCCACCCTAGAGGAGTATGAAACCATGTTGAAATGGCCCAAATCAGCTGGGGTCCAGATCCGCCATGAGGCATATACTCCTGCAGCACCAGTCGCTGCCCTTATCCACCTACCGTACCGACAAAATACCCTGATAGGAAGAGGGAACACCCAGGGATGGAAAGTAGCGATGTTGGAAGACCACCTGTCCTACCTGGCTGAAAGGGCAGAGTGGGTTGCCTTCAACAAAACCCTGGCGCTATTAATCTTTGGAACGATCCTGTTCCCATTCCACCTCGACACGGTTGATCAAGCCGTTATAGACGCCTTCTTCGCTTGGGACGTGAACTCAAAGAGTCCCCTGCCTGCTATTCTTGCCGACACCTTGCTCTCGGTAAATTTCTGCCGACAGAAGCAAGGAAGAACACTCAGCTGCTGCTCTTCGCTGCTCTATGTGTGGAGCATCACGCACCTCTATGCCTCCAGTCACATGGGGATATTCCCCGACCCCTTGAGAAGCTTCTCCAAGATCCCCCTCCAGCGACGCCTGACCATAGAATGGAGGGATGAGTTAGAACAGAAGGATGCCAACAACATATCTTGGGTTTGTCCTTGGTTCCGACCCGGTCCAGTTCTCGTCAGATGCGGGAGCCATCCGAATGTACCCTTGATAGGACTCAGGGGTTGCATAGCCTACTCACCTAGAGTAGCTATGAGGCAGCTTATGAGGACCCAAACTACTATCTCCCGAGGGGAACTCGGAGGACTGTGCTTCTTTGGAGATCCGTGCACAATGGCCAACTCACTAACTGTGAGAAAAGCATGGGAGAAGCCAGTCTATATGGGAGACAGAGAGCTAGGAAAGGCTCGGGTAACTGTCACCAGTGACTATGAGGCATGGAGGAGAAGAAGAGAGATGCCCCGACCATCCACCACACCTGTTCCGGTCGCCAACAACAAAGAGCTGCAGGCACAAGTCAATGCCTTGACCCAGAGGGTAGAGATAATGGGAGCCCAGATACGGGCCCTTGAGGAAAAAGAACAAGCCTCTATCCTCACAATTGACGGTCTACAGAGGCAAGGCAAGAAAAAGGATCATGAAATAGAGCGCCTCAAGGACCAATGTGCTGACGCCAACGAACAAGCTATCCGGGCATCCAAAACTGCCAGAACCAGCTCGGATAGCCAACTGCAGGAGATAACTGCCAAAACAGCACACCTTGAGGCAGAAGCAGCTCAGCAGGCTCAAACGATCAAGGAGTTGTCAGAACAACTCCTCCAGGCTCGGCTAGATCTCCGCCAAGAGCGAGAGAACAACAGAAAACTCAGTCGAGGTCTCTATGAGCTACGCCTTAAGGAGAAAAACGGGCTAGCTCAATACGACCAGGTGCTACAAGAAAAAGACCGAGCTGTTGCAAGGCTCGATGAACTAGAAGCCTTGGTCATACATCAAGAGGCGAAGATCAAGGACGCTCAGCAATACAGCGAAGAAATGAGCCAAGCGATCCATAAGCAAAGCGAAGCGCTTGCCCACCATGTCCGGGAAGCCGAAAGGGAATTACAAAGGAAACAAGACCCGCCTGTGGGTTTCTTTAGGCTTTTCCGCTTTTGTCAAAAGACGCTTCGTAGTATGGAGTAGGAGAATGTACACCTTCCAATGAATCAATGAAATCTTTTTCTTATTCAACAGTTGTCTACTTGCATACATGTACATACATTTGCATATTTAATTTCCCCTCCTTCACGCCTAATAAATAAGATAATAAAAAGGAAGGATTAACTAACACGTCTTCCAACTCAGAAGAATGGAGAGAAAGCCACTCCTAATAAAGCTCACCCCAACGGTCGAATCATCGCAAGAGGAAAATAAACCTCGGCCATTGGTCCTCAAAAATAAAGAAGAGGGGGCAAGGACGCCAGTGCGACTTTTTATGCCACGTCCTTTCCCCTACGAGTCAGATAAAGCTGTACCGTGGAGATATGGGGAATCTTCACCAATAAAAGAAGAAATAACGAACATAGCCGGCATTGGGGGAACAACTAGAAGTGGAAGAATCTACTCCCCCAAGGACACACAAGAAGATGTCCTCCAAAATAAAGGAAAAAATAAAAGGACCGAAGAAGAAAAAGAAAATAAAGAATCCAAGGAGGAGACAGAGGAAATACTCCAATTTATAAGACAAAGCGAGTATTCCATTATTGACCAGCTCAATCGCACACCTGCAAAGATCACGTTGCTATCCTTGATAATGAGCTCGGAACCGCACCGAAATGCCCTGCTGAAGGTCTTGAGCGAGGCGCACGTACCTCATACCATATCCCAAGAGAAGGTCGAGAGGATCGTCGGTCACATTATGGCAAGCGATCACCTCGCCTTCACAGAGGAAGAACTCCCTCTCGAAGGGCCAAAGCACAACAAGCCCTTGCATATCTCAGTCAAGTGCAAGGAGTACCTCATCGCCAAAGTTCTTGTGGATAACGGGTAGTCCCTGAACGTAATGCCCAAATGCACACTGGATAAGTTAACTATCCAAGGGACCCATCTGCGCCCAAGTAGCACCATCGTTCGAGCCTTCGACGGATCAAAACGAGAAGTAGTGGGAGAGATTAATTTGCCAATCCAGATTGGACCCACTATCTTCGACATCGATTTCCATGTAATGGACATTACTCCAGCATACAGTTGTCTCCTCGGCAGGCCTTGGATTCATGACGCCAAGGCAGTACCTTCGACGCTCCACCAGAAAGTCAAATTCATAGTGGAGGACAAACTGGTCACGGTCCAAGCAGAGGACGATATCCTGATCAGTGGACCATCCACCCAACCCTACGTGGATGCAGCCGAAGAGGCCCTTGAAACATCTTTTCAAGCGCTTGAAATTGCCAGCATAGAGCGACTTCCCAAAAATACAAAAGTAGCTCGCATGATGTTGAAGCATGGCTACCATCCTGGCCAAGGACTGGGGGCAGATTCCCAAGGAATGAGGGAACCCCCAGAATTCAAAGACAATCCTCACAAGTATGGCCTAGGATATAACCCTTTCAAGGGCCGAGCGGGAAAAACAAAAGGGAAGTCCCCCCTCCGCACACTCAAGCAGATTTTCCGAAGTGGAGGGGTGCAAGCGTCAAGAGCCACTCTAGTCATTAGGAAATCTTTTTCTTCGTTTAAGGGATGTAAACCCCATGACTATTAGAGACTATCCCCCGGGGCGAGCCCGACCCCCGGGCATTTTAGGGCACATATTCCCTTATTAATTAATAAAGAATGATTCTTTCTATCTGCTTCTCTTCTTTCTACTTTTGACTAGACCACATAAATAACCCTGTCTAAGTAAACAAAAAAGAAGAAGAAGAAAAGAGAAAAGAAAAGAATAAAAAGCGCTTCCAAATGATTGAACTATTGCTATCATCATCAAGTTAGCTGATTAGAAGCACATAAAAATAAAGACTTCACCTAAACCATAAAAGAAAGTCACGCTTCGCCAATACTGTGAACAAAAAATAAATACACAAAAAGAAAAAGCCCAGAGAAGCCAAAGGCCAAAGAAAAGGGCAAATTACCCGGTAGGAAACCCACTAAGGGGGCTACACAAAAGTTAGGGTCAACCCGGTAGGATACCCGAACAACAATAAAGGGTAGCCTAGGCAAAAGTTAGGGTTACAAATAAAGGTCCGCTAGGATTTCTCCAAAATTTTACAAGAGAGTAAACCTAGACAAAAGTTAGGGCCAACACACAGTATCCTAGTTCGAAAACCCCCAAAGGGCGATCTAGGGAAATCAGCTAGCCATTTAAAAAGCGATGGAAATAAAACCAAAGAGCGCAAATAAAAACAAATACAAAAAAAGAAAGAAGGGAAAATGTTTGCTTAGACAAAGCTTAAACACCTAGGCTTAACCCTAGCCAGCCATTCTTACAAATTCTTTATCAATAAAAATCAACCCTCTAAAACACAAACCATTGATTTTTATCCCCTTTGCTTCTTTTCTCTTGACCCTCCCGACAATATTCTAATAATTAATTTGGGAATATGGAGGCGTATAGTCAACAAGAGGATTGAAATCCCTAAAGCAAGGAAAAAGGGACACTACATGAAAGTGCTCTACAAAAAGAAAAAAAGAAAAACAAAGGGAAAAAACAAAAAAAGAGAGAAAGAAAGAAATTATCCTTCGGCCACAAAGAATCCGGCATGGTACAACCAAAAGAGTAAAACGCGGCAAATCAGAAGGCTTTCAGCGCAACAAGGCACGTTGGTTAAATCCTTCTGAAAAATTAACCAAAGTAGGCATTATAGGACATCAAACATAAAAACATTTGCATGCATAAAATGTTTTTGAACCAGGTCCTATTTATTATTCAAAAAAAAAAAAAAAAAATCATCCGAAATTCGAGACCGCCGTCTGGGTTTCCCAGACCGCCGTCTCGTTTCGTTGACCAAACGAGACCGCCGTCTTGAGAAACCAGACCGTCGTCTCGACTTAGGCAAAGTCGAGACCACCGTCTGGGTTATCGAGAACGCCGTCTCGATTTGTTGACCAAACGAGACCGCCGTCTCGACTTTCCAGACGGCGGTCTCGACCTGAAAAAAATCCTATATAAGGGGGCGCGCTTGGGGGGGTTCCTCACAACTCTCCAAGCCTCCAAAACCTCCAAAACCTCCAAAACCCTCCTCCAGACCCTCTGTGCTCAAGATGTTCAGCAGAAGCGGCTCCAGGAAGAGAAGGGGTACCTCTGGTGCTAGCAGCTCGGCACCACCGCCACCCCAAGACCCTTCTCAACTTCAACCGCAACACCAGGCCCGCCTTGATAATCTCAGGAACTACCAGTGGCACTCCCTGCTGACACTGGACTTCAGCATCTTGGCTGAGTTCGGATGGGAGGAAGACGTCCGAGCACACATTGATAGCATCGGGTGGGGCTTTCTGCTACAGCCTCCACCCGTTCATGTGTACCCACAGGCGGTACTAGAATTTCTGGCCTCGGTCTCCCTCATTGAGATCCCCTCTATGGCCTCAGGCATGCAGCCCACCAAAATGGTTAATTATTTTATGGGTGGGCAATACCACACTACCACCTTGGAGGAGTTCAATGTCTCCATTGGATTCATCCAGCCCGAGGAGGCATTAACTCGGGAGTACCGGGAGGCCATCTGCTCTCGGCCCACCCATCTCACCCTCGCCGATATGTGGCGGGACCTCACAGGGGCAACCACACTGCCCACCTTAATGAGGGGATCCGCACTACAACCGGCCCTCCGCATCTGCCATAAGCTGCTGGCAGGCACACTCCATGGGAGGAAAGAGAGCCAGGGTAAGATATCCCTCCCTGACCTCTTCGCTCTCTACTGCATGCACCAGAGGCGGCGCTGCAATCCAGGGTACTTCTTCTTGAGGGCCCTGAAGGACTTCGGGAGCAGATCCACGGGGGCCATCCTCGTAGCTCCCCTCATCACCCCTCTAGCAGAGAGAATGGGGTGCCCTGGCCGGGAAGAGCTGGCCCGCAGCCTCCGACCTGAGCCCATCAACGGGCCAATGCTGGTCAGCATGGGGATGCTGATACGCCGAGGGGGTCAGTTCGCCCTACACCCCACCCTGGACTTTGAGCTGGACCTCCAGGGAATAGTGGCGATGCAGGACGAGCCCATGTCCCCCAGCTCCCAAAAACCAACAAAGCTGGATGAACAAAGACAACAAGATTCCCGGCACAACACCGGATAAACGCATCTACCAACACAGAAGTCACCTCTCCAAAGAGCCGGCGCATGAGCCACCCGAGCAGTAAGCCGCCACTACCACCAGTCCTTCGCAACGGGACTGTACTAGCCTGATAGGGGGTTTATACCTATCAACCAGCACATAAGAAGCGCCTAGCCGGCGCATGGGCCACCTGAACTGTAAGCCGCCATTACCACCCTGATGGGGGGTTCATACCCATCCGGTCCCACACAACGGACCATACCAGCCTGATGGGGGGTTTATACTCATCAACCGAAGGATCGGCTACGGCAGGAGTAGTATCCGGAGGTTCTACCATGTGTCAACCAAAGGGATCGACTACGTCAGGAGTAGTATTCCGGAGGTGCACAAACACAACATCTCCCCAGAGGATCATCCGCCACAAGACGGCAGTCCAAATGGTAGCCGGGCAAGAGGGTCAACTCCATCTCGTTTCAACGCTAGGACGAGACCGCCGTCTCGATTTTCCAGACGGCAGTCTCGACACTCGCAAAAACGAGACGGCGGTCTGGAATTTCTAGACGGCAGTCTCGACTCTCGCCAAGTCGAGACGGCGGTCTGGATTTTCCAGACGGCGGTCTCGACCCCGTGACATGAGCGAGACGGTGGTCTTGAATTACGAGACAGCAGTCTCGACCCTGTCAGACGAGAATGGCGGTCTGGACCCTGACAGTGCGAAAAACTATAAATAGGGGCTCTCCCCCCCTCATTTCCACACAGAAAAACCAAGAGCTCTCCCTTCTCTCTAGAATTTCTCTCTCTAAGAATCCCTCCGAGGCATTTCCGGAGTTTCTGAGCGTCTTTAGGCATATACAGAGTGTCCTAAATCTTCTTTAGAATCCCTCCGAGGCATTTCGGAGTTTTCCGAGAGTTGTAGAGTGAAGGGTTGCCAAAACGCACCCTCTTTTTGAATATAAAGCTTGCTTTGGAGGTGCATATCCTCATTCTCTATTCTTTGAAATTACTGCCATTTAAATTATGCAATAGAAGCTAGGGCAATGTAGTCACATATTTAAATACCGCATAATAAAAGGGTAAAAGCGCAATTTTCCAAGTTTAATTATTCACAAATAGCCGGCCTATCATAGGGAACCCGAAAGGGGCGTCGTAAAGGGACTAATACTCCCTTTACACGTAACTAACTCCCTTACCCAACTCTGGTTCTAATGACCAAAGTTGGTTTTCGAAAACCAACGCCTTTTCAAAACCCCTTTTCCGATGTTTATGGTAAAAATATCGGTGGCGACTCCATAGAACCCAAAATAAATAAGTCCTTGGGTTAGCCCGGTTGTCGGACAACTCAAGGACACTTCTCGAAAACCTCGTCTCCAGATTAGCCCGGTTATCGGACATCCTGAAGACGTTGTAACCACCAATAAAAAACGCGAAAACAAGAAGAAAGAGGGTCGATAAAACCATCGCGTCGCTCCGACCGCGCCCCCGTTTTCGGGGAGGCGGCGACACTAGGTTCCTTCTTTTTGTTTTTGTTTAGAGAATCCTAGCGGACCTTATTTTGTAACCCTAACTTTTGCCTAGGCTACCCTTTATTTTTGTTTGGGTATCCTACCAGGTTGACGCTATCTTTTGCGTAGCCCCCTTAGTGGGTTTCCTACCGGGTATTTTGTCCTTTTTCTTTTGGCCTTTGGCTTCTATGGGCTTTTTCTTTTTTGTTATTTTTATTTTTTCACAATATTGGCAAAGCATGACTTTCTGTGAGGTAAAACCTTATTTTGTGCTTCTAATCAACTAGCTTGATTGTAATGGCAATGGCGAGTTTTGTTTACATGGATGCGCTTTTTATTCTTCTTCTTCTTTTTGCTTACTTAGACAAGGTTATTGTGAGGTCTAGTCATGAAATAGTAAGAAGAGAAGCAGATAGTAAGAAGTTTATTCATTATTAATTAATAAGGGAATATGTGCCCTAAAATGCCTGGGGGTCGGGCTAGTCCCGGGGGATAATCTCTAACAATCATGGGGTTTACATCCCTTAAATGAAGAAAAAGATCTCCTAATGACTAGGGTAGCTCTTGACGCTTGCATCCCTCCGCTTCAGAATATTTACTTGAGTGTGCGGAGGGGAGACTTCCCTTTTCTTCTTTCTGCTCGGCCCTTAGTGGGGTCGTATCCTAGGCCATACTTGAAAGGATTATCTTTAAATTCTGGGGGTTCCCTCATGCCTTGGGAATCTGCCCCCAGTCCTTGGCCAGGATGATAACGATGCTTCATCATCATGTGGGCTACCTTTGTGTTTTTGGGAAATCTCTCTACGTTGGTGATTTCAAGCGCTTGAAAAGTTGTTTCAAGGGCCTCTTCAGCCGCATCCACATAAGGTTGGGTGGACGGTCCACTGATCAGGATATCATCTTCTGCTTGGACCGTGACCAATTTTTCATTCACTATGAACTTGACTTTCTGGAGGAGCGTTGAAGGTACTGCCTTAGCGTCATGAATCCAAGGCCTGCCGAGGAGACAACTCTATGCCGGAGTAATATCCATTACATTGAAATCGACGTTGAAGATAGTGGGTCCAACTTGGATTGACAAATTAACTTCTCCCACTACTTCTCATTTTGATCCGTCGAAGGCTCGAACGATAGTGCTTCTTGGGCGCAGACGGGTTCCTTGGATAGTCAACTTGTCAAGTGTGCACTTGGGCATCACGTTCAAGGATGACCCGTTATCCACAAGAACTTTGGCAATGAGGTACTCCTTGCACTTGATGGAAATGTGCAAGGGCTTGTTGTGGTTTGATCCCTCGAGGGGGAGTTCTTCCTCTGTGAAGGTGAGGTGATCGCTTGCCATAATGTGATCGACGATCCGCTCAACCTTTTCTTGGGATATGGTGTGAGGTACATGCGCTTCACTCAAGACCTTCATCAGGGCATTTTTGTGCGGTTCCGAGCTCATCATCAGAGATAATAGGGTTATCTTTGCAGGTGTATGATTGAGCTGGTCAATAATGGAATACTCGCTTTGCCTTATAAACTGGAGTAGTTCCTCTGTCTCCTCCTTGGATTCTTTATTTTCTTTTTCTTCGGTCTTTTTATTTTTCCCTTTATTCTTGGGGATATCTTCTTGTGAGTCCCTGGGGGAGTAGACTCTTCCAATTCTAGTCATGCCCCCAATGCCGACTTTGTTCGAGATATCCTCCTTTATTAGTGAAGATTCTTCGTATTTCCATGGTACAACTTTATTTGACTCGTAGGGGAAAGGACGTGGCATAAATAGTCGCACTGGTGTCCTTGCCCCCTCTTCCTTATTTGTGAGGACCAACGGTTGAGGCTTATTATCCTCTTGTGGTGAATCAAGCGTTGGGGCAAACTTGATTAGGAGTGGCTTTCTCTCCATTCTTCTGATTTGGAAGACGTGTCAGTTAATCCTTCCTTTTTATTATCTTATTTATTAAGAGTGAAGGAGGGGAAATTAAATATGCAAATGAATGATATGCATGCAAGTAGACAATTGTTGAATAAGGAAAAATTTCATTTATCCGTACAAGGTGTACATTCCCCTATTCCATACTACGAAACAACTTTTGACAGAAACGGAAAAGCCTAAAGAAACCCACAGGCGGGTCTTGATCTCTATGTAATTCCCTTTCGGCTTCCCGGACATGACGAGCGAGTGCTTCACTTTGCTTCTGGACTGCTTGGCTCATATCTTCACTGTACTTTTGAGCCTCTTTGATCTTCGCCTCTTGATGGACGACCAAGGCTTGTAGTTCATCGAGTTTTGCAAGGGCTCGGTCCTTCACTTGTAGTACTTGGTCGTACTAAGCTAGTCCATCTCTTTCTTTGCAGCGTAGCTCAGCAAGACTTTTGTTGAGTCTCCGATTGGCCTCTCGCTCTTGGCGTATTTCTGACCGAGTCTTGGTGAGGTCTTGCAACAAGTCCTTGATCGTTTGATCCTGTTTTGCTAATTCGGCCTCAAGGCGTGATGATTTGGCAGTTATTTCTTGAAGTTGTTTATCCGAGCTGGTTCTAGCAGCTTTGGATGCTCGAATAGCTTGCTCATTAGAGTCAACACACTGATCCTTGAGACACTCTATTTCATGATCCTTTTTCTTGCATTGCCTCTGTAGACCATCTATGGTGAGGATAGATTCTTGTTCTCTTTCCTCAAGGGCCCTCATCTGGGCTCCCATGATTTCTATCCTCTAGGTCAAGGCATCGACTTGAGCTTGCAGCTCTTCACTATTGGCGCTTGTAAGGAGTGAGGTGGATGGTTGAGACATCCCTCTTCTTTTTCTCCACACCTTATAGTCACTGGAGACAGCTACTCGAGCTTTTCCTAGCTCCCTATCTCCCATAAAGACTGGTTTCTCCCATGCTTTTCTCACGGCTAATGAGTTGGCAATTGTGCATGGGTCTCCGAAGAAACACAGTCCTCCAAGTTCCCCTTGAGAGATTGTAGTTTGAGTCCTCATGAGTGGTCTCATAGCTACTCTAGGTGAATAGGCTATGCAACCCCTGAGTCCTATCAAGGGTATGTTCAGATAATCTCCACATCTGATGAGGACTGGACCGGGTCGGAACCAAGGACAGACCCAGGATACATGGTTGGCGTCCCATTGTTCCAACTCGTCCTTCCATTCTGAGGTTAAGCGCCATTGGAGAGGGATTTTGGAGAAGCTCCTCAAAGGGTCAGGGAACATCCCCATGTGACTAGAGGCGTAAAAATGTGTGATGCCCCACACAAAGAGTAGTGAAGAGCAACAATGAAGTGTTTTTCCTTCCTTTTGGCGGTAGAATTCCACCGAGAGCAAGGTGTCGGCAAGAATTACAAGCAAGGGACTCTTCGAGTTCACGTCCCAGGCAAAGAAGGCGTCCATGACGGCTTGATCCATTGTGTCGAGGTGGAAGGGAAACAAGATTGTTCCAAATATGATTAAGGCCAGGGTTTTGTTAAAAGCGACTCATTCTGCCCTTTCAGCCAAATCGGACAGATGATCTTCCAACATTGAGACTTTCCAACCCTGGATGTTCCCTTTTTCCATCTGGGTAGTCTGCCGGAATGGCAATCGGATGATGGCAGCGACTTGTCCTGCAGGAGTATATGCCCCGTGGCGGATATGGACCCCGGCTGATTTGGGTCATTTCAGCATACTTTCGTACTCCTCCAAGGTGGGCACCATGTCGAACTGTGGAAATTCGAAACAGCGCAGACTAGAGTTCCAGAAGTGAACTAATACCCTGATGAAAACTTGATCAACACTATAGACCCCAAATCTTGCCCGACCTCCAAATAAAGAGTAAAAGACTTCCTATTCGAAGATGGACGAAGCCTAACAAGCCACTAGGAGAGACTATTAGGCCCCATACTAGGATAGGAGGGATTTTCGGCACGAAAATAAGGTTTCTCGCCTTTTAGGGGATGAGACCGCCGTCTCGCCTCATGTAAGTGGCGAGACCGCCGTCTCGTTTGGCAAGACGGTGGTCTCGCCACCTGCGAAGGCGAGACGGCGGTCTCGCCATTTTGGCATGGCGAGACGGCGGTCTCGACCCTATCAGATGAGACGACGGTCTCGACCTGTCAGGCGCGAAAAACTATAAATAGTGGCCTCCATTCCCTCATTTCCACACAGTTTCTCCTCCTTCTCTCTAGAATTTCTCTCTCTAGAACCCCTCCAAAGCATTTCCGGAGTTTTTGAGCATTTCTAAGAGTATTTTTTGAGCGTTTCGAGAGGTTTACGAAGCTGTGTAGAGTGAAGGGCTGCCAAAAAGCACCCAAGTTATCAAAAAATTAAATAGAAAAGCTTGCCTCGAAGGTTTCTATACTCTCTCTCTACTTTACTGCTTTAATCTTCATTATGCAATAGAAGCTAGGGCCATGTAGTTATAATTTTAATTCCGCAAATAAAAGGGCAAAAGCGTAATTTTCACCGGTTTTAATATTTTTAAATAGTTGGCCTATCATAGGGAACCCGAAAGGGGTGTCGTAAAGGAACTAATACTTCCTTTACACGTAACTAACTCCCTTACCCAACTCTGGTTCTAATGACAAAAGTTGGTTTTTTGAAAACCAACGCCTTTTAATCCCTTTTCCGATGTTTCCAGTAAAAACATCGGTGGCGACTCCACAGAACCTTTCAAAACCATCTTTTGGATTAGCCCGGTTATCGGACAATCCAAGAGCGCCTTTTCGAAAACCTCGCCCCTAGGTTCAGCCCGGTTATCGGACAACCTAAAGGCGTTGTAACCACCAACAAAAAACGCGAAAATTGGAAAGTCGGAACCATCGCGTCGCTCCGACCGCCTCTTCTTTTTTACGGCGGCGACAGATGGCGACTCCACTAGGGAAGCCTCGAGAGTTGATCCCATTTAGTGATGGGCCGGCTTAAAAAATAAATAAACCAAGAAAATAACGCTTTTGCCCTTACCTTGTATTATAACATGTTTTACGGTTTGGCTTTAAATAACTGTTGCTTGTTTATACTTACGCAATTGTGTGAAATACAAACCGTACACAAACCCTTGCACACAACAGTTCCCTCTATACCCGGGGCAAGTGAGAAATCCATAGGGAGTGGGTGGCAGGTATGGTTCGTCTGTAGTGATGGCCTTGTGCCCACCGGTGTGATCGGAAACCACCACTCAAGGTGATAACCTTCCTCTTTTGGCAACAAGACTGACTATGGCCTTAGTGCTAAGCATGGTCGGAAGGCTGGAGAGTGGGGACCCTATAATGGGGGCACCTTGGGGGACTTAGCCTGGTGAGAACAGTTAGAACCTACCCTCGCCAATACACTCTTCTGCAGGAAAACCCTACCTCGTGATAAAAATGAATTCTCGCCTGTTCGTGGATGATCGAATTGTGTGTGCATATGTTTGATGCATTTTTCTGTTGCATAGCATAACCAAACAACAGAAGAAAAATCACAAAAAATATTTTTACAATAAACACCCTTATCTCGGACAGTCTGCCTTTTAGCTAGCCTGGTTTCAAGTTCTTTGTAAGTTAAGTAGCCACGCAGTTCCGACAGAAGAGATAAGGGACACTAACTATTCTTTCACATAAAGCCGCATTTTATCTCAGACAGTTTGCCTTTTAGCTAGCCTGGTTTCAGGTTCTTTGTAAGCTAAGTAGCCACGCAATTCCGATAGAAGAGATAAAAGGCTATAAAATGAACAAATAAATAAAAATAAAATACTAAATAAAATTTGTTTTCAAAACAATAAATGGGACCTGATTCATAAACATCCCAAATCATTCATATAGATAGTTTATTTTTCGAAAAAATACGTATCATACGAAACATGATAAATAGAAAATAAGCACTCACATTCATTCAAATAAGCATCATTTTCATAAAACATGCATTTTGGTTTTAGAAAATGGAGGGGACTAGTAGACAGTTGAAGAAGGTGGATATTCCCCGATATCATACTGAGAAGTTGGAACGGCTTTGCACGGTAATGCCACCGGAGGTCTGCGCCGACTTTGAAAAATCCTATGGACGGATTCTCGACCTATTAAAGATATGTGTCGATCAGGTGTTCCTCAGGGTATTAATCCATTTCTGGAACTGCAGTCTGCGGTGCTTCGAATTTCCGCAGTTCAACCTGGTGCCCACCTTAGAGGAGTATGAGACTATGTTGAGATGCCCCAAATCAGCCGGGGTCCATATCCGCCACGAGGCATACACTCCTGCAGCACCGATTGCTGCCTCATCCAACTACCTTTTCGGCAGAGTACCCTGATAGGAAAAGGGAACACCCAGGGTTGGAAAGTCTCGATGTTGGAAGACCACCTGTCCTACCTGGCTGAGAGGGCAGAGTGGGTCGCCTTCAACAAAACCCTGGCACTAATCATTTTTGGAACGATCTTGTTCCCCTTCCATCTCGACACAGTAGATCAAGCCGTCATGGACGCCTTCTTCGCCTGGGACGTAAACTCAAAAAGTCCCCTGCCTGCAATCCTTGCTGACACCTTGCTCTCGGTGGAATTCTGCCACCAAAAGCAAGGAAAAACACTTCGCTGCTGCTCTTCATTACTATTTGTGTGGAGCGTCACGCACCTATACGCCTCTAGACACATGGGGATGTTCCCCGATCCTTTAAAGAGCTTCTCCAAAATCCCTCTCCAACGACGCTTAACTTCAGAATGGAGGGACGAGTTGGAATGAAAGGACGCCAACAGTGTGTCCTGGGTCTGCCCTTGGTTCCGACCTGGCCCAGTTCTCGTTAGATGTGGAGACTACCCGAACGTACCCTTGATAGGACTCAGGGGTTGCATAGCCTATTCACCTAGAGTAGCTATGAGATAGCTCATGAGGACCGAAACTACCATTTCTCGGGGGGAACTCAGAGAACTGTGTTTCTTCGGAGACCCATGCACAATCGCCAACTCACTAGCTGTGAGAAAAGCATGGGAGAAACCAGTCTACATGGGAGACAGAGAGCTAGGAAAAGCTCGGGTGACTGTCACCAGTGACTACGAGGCGTGGAGGAAAAGAAGAGGGATGGCTCAACCATCCACCACACCCATTACAAGCACCAATAATGAAGAGCTGCAGGCTCAAATTGATGCCTTGACCCAGAGGATGGAAATCATGGGAGCCCAGATGAGGGCCCTTGAGGAAAGAGAGCAAGCATCCATCCTCACAATTGACGGTCTGCAAAGGCAAGGCAAGAAAAAGGATCATGAAATAGAGCGCCTCAAGGATCAGTGTGCTGACTCTAATGAACAAGATATCCGAGCATCCAAAACTACCAGAACCAGTTCGGATAGCCAACTCCAAGAAATAACCAGCAAGTCAGCACGCCTTGAGGCCGAATCAGCAAAACAGGCTCGAACGATCAAGGAGTTGTCGCAAGAGCTCACCAAGACTCGGTTAGACATACACCAAGAGCGAGAGGCCAACCGAAGACTCAACAGAAGTCTCGCTGAGCTACGCTGCAAAGAAAAAGACGGGCTAGCTCAGTACGGCCAGGTACTGCAAGAGAAAGACCGAGCCGTTGCGAAGCTCGATGAACTACAAGCCTTGGTCGGTCATCAAGAGGCGAAGATCAAAGAGGCTCATAAGTATAATGAAGACATGAGCCAGGCGGTCCGAAAACAAAGCGAAGCACTTGCTCGTCATGTCCGGGAAGCCGAAAGAGAACTACAGAGAGATCAAGACCCTCCTATGGGTTTCTTTAAAGTTTTCCGCTTTTGCCAAAAGTTGCTTCATAGTGTGGAATAGGGGAATGTACACCTTCTGTTGAATAAATAAAATCTTTTTTTCAACGACTGTCTACTTGCATGCATAAACATTCATTTGCATATTTAATTTCCCCTCCTTCACGCCTAATAAATAAAGATAATAAAAAGGAAGGATTAACTGACACGTCTTCCAAATCAGAAGAATGGAGAGGAAGCCACTCCTAATAAAGCTTACCCCAACGGTCGACTCACCGCAAGACGAAAATAAGCCTCGGCCGTTGGTCCTCAAGAATAAGGAGGAGGGGACAAGGACTCCAGTACGACTATTTATGCTACGTCCTTTCCCCTACGATACAAATAAAGTTGTACCGTGGAGATATGCAGAATCTTCACCAATAAAAGAAGAAATAAAAAATATAGCTGGCATTGGGGGGCATGACTAGAAGTGGAAGAGTCTACTCCCCCAAGGACTTACAGGAAGAGGTCCTCAAAAATAAAGAAAAAAATAAAAAGACCGAAGAAGAAAAAGAAAGTAAGGAATCCAAGGAGGAGACAGAGGAATTACTCCAGTTTATAAGGCAAAGCGAGTATTCCATTATAGACCAGCTCAATCGCACACCTGCAAAGATAACATTGTTATCTCTGATAATGAGCTCGAAACCGCATAGAAATGCCCTGCTGAAGGTCTTGAGCGAGGCGCATGTACCTCATACTATATCTCAAGAAAAGGTTGAGAGGATCGTCGGTCACATCACGACAAGCAATCACCTCACCTTCACAGAGGAAGAACTCCCCCACGAGGGGTCAAACCACAACAAGCCCTTGCATATGTCGGTTAAATGCAAGGAGTACCTCATCGCCAAAGTCCTTGTGGATAACGGGTCATCCTTGAACGTGATGCCCAAGTGCACACTAGACAAGCTGACTATCCAAGGAACCCGTCTGCGCCCAAGCAACACCATCGTTCGAGCCTTCGACGGATCCAGACGTGAAGTAGTGGGAGAAGTTAACTTGCCAATTCAAGTCAGGCCCACTATCTTCAACGTCGATTTCCATGTAATGGATATTACTTTAGCATATAGTTGTCTCCTCGGCAGGCCTTGGATTCATGACGCCAAGGCAGTACCTTCAACGCTCCACCAGAAAGTAAAGTTCATAGTGGACGACAAATTGATCACGGTCCAAGCAGAAGATGATATCCTGATCAGTGGATCGTCCACCCAGCCTTATGTGGATGCGGCTGAAGAGGCCTTTGAAACATCTTTTCAAGCGCTCGAAATTGCCAGCGTAGAGCGACTTCCCAAAGACACAAAGGTAGCCCGCATGATGTTGAAGCATGGTTACCATCCTGGGCAAGGACTGGGGGTAGATTCCCAAGGCATGAGGGAACCCCCAGAATTCAAAGACAATCCTTTCAAGTGTGGCCTAGGATATGACCCTACTAAGGGCCGGGCGGAAAGAAGAAAAGGGAAGTCTCCCCTCCGCACACTCAAGCAAATTTTCCGAAGTGGAGGGGTGCAAGCGTCAAGAGCCACCTTAGTCATTAGGAAATCTTTTTCTTCGTTTAAGGGATGTAAACCCCATGATTGTTAGAGATTATCCCCCGGGCCCGACCCCCGGGCATTTTAGGGCACATATTCCCTTATTAATTAATAAAGAATGATTCTTACAATCTTCTTCTCTTCTCTCTATTTTTGACTAGACCTCATGAATAACCCTGTCTAAGTAAACAAAAAAGAAGAAGAAAAAAAAGCGCATTCAAATAATCAACATTTACCATTGCTATTATTGTCAAGCTAGTTGATTAGAAGCACATAAAAATAAGACTTCACCTCATCCATAAAGGAAGTCATGCTTCGCCAATATTGTGAACAAAAATAAATACAAAAAAAAAGAGAGAAAAGCCCAGAGAAGCCAAAGGCCAAAGAAAAGGGCAAATAACCCGGTAGGAAACCCACTAAGGGGGCTACGCAAAAGATAGGGTCGACCCGATAGGATACCCAAACGACAATAAAGGGTAGCCTAGGCAAAAGTGAGGGTTACAAAATAAGGTCCACTAGGATTCTCCAAAAATTACAAAAAGAAGGAACCTAGACAAAAGATAGGGCCAAAACACAGTATCCTAGTTCGAAAACCCAAAGGGCGATCTAGGGAGGTCGGCTAGCCATAAAAAGCAATGGGGATAAAACCAAAAGGCGCAAGTACAAAAAAGAAAGGAAACTGTTTGCTTAGACAAAAGCTTAAACACCTAGGCCTAACCCTAGCCAACCATGCTTACAAAAACTCTATCAATAAAAATTAACCCTCTAAAACACAAGCCATTGAATTTGCCTCTTTGTTTCTTTTCCCTTGACCCTCACAACAATATTCTAATAATTAATTTGGGAATATGGAGGCGTATAGTCAACAAGAGGATTGAAATCCCTAAAGTGAAGAAAAAGGGGCACTACATGACGAAGAGTGCTCTACAAAAGAAAATAGAAAAGAGAAAAAACGAAATGACTCTTCGGTCACAAGAAGTCCGACATGGTACAGCAAGTACGAAAGCACAGATCAGAGGGTACTTGGCGCTACAAGACACGTCGGTTACATCCTTCTAAAAATCTAAACAAAGTAGGCATTATAGGACATCAAACATGAAAACATTGCATGCATAAAATGTTTTTGAACCAGGTCCTATTTCTTTTCTAAAAAAAAAAAAGAAACCCCTAAAATTCGAGACCGCCGTCTGGATCTTCCAGACTGCCGTCTCGGTCCACCGACAAGATGAGAACGCCGTCTCGACCAACGAGACCGCCATCTCGACTTAGGCAAAAATGAGACCGCTGCCTCGCTTGAGCCAACAACGAGACCGCCGTCTCGATGATCCAGACCGCCCTCTCGACTTGTAGGAGACTCGAGATCGCCGTCTCACCTTCCCAGATGGCGGTCTCGAATTTGAAAAATTTCCTATATATAGGAGGCGCACTTGGGGGGTTCCTCACAACTCTCCTTGCCTCCAGAGCCTCCATTTCTTAGATCTTACACTCCCAAACACTTCCTGGCCAACATGTTCGGTAGAAGCGCCTCAAGAAAGAGAAGGAGCACTGTCGGTGCCAGCAGTTCTGCAGCACCGCCACCCCAGGACCCCTCTCAGCTGTCACCACAGCACCAGGCCCGCCTTGAGAACATCCGGACTTATCCTTGGCACCCGATGCTAAGGCTCGACTTCAGCATCCTGGCTGAATTTGGGTGGGAGGACGATGTCCGGACCCACATAGACAGCATCGGGTGGGCCTTTCTGCTACAACCCCCACCCACACATGTGTACCCACAGGCGGTACTCGAATTCCTGGCCTCCATTTCCTACGCTGAGGTCCCCTCCATGGTCCCGGGCCTGCAGCCCACCAAGATGGTAACCTATTTTATGGGTGGGGAATACCGTACTACCACCCTCGACGAATTCAATATGGGCATTGGATTCGTCCAACCCGAGGATGTACTAACTCGGGGATACCGCGAGGCCATCTGCTCTCGGCCCGCCAACCTCACTACCTCCGAAATGTGGCACGAGCTCACAAGGGCAACCACGCTGCCTACACTGATGAGGGGCTCCGCGCTTTCCCCAGCACTTCGCATCTGCCACAAGCTGCTGGCGGGGACCATCCATGGGAGGAAAGAGAGTAAGGGTAAGATAACTCTCCCTAGCCTCTTAATAATTTACTGCATGAGCCAAAAGCGGCGCTGCAACCCTAGCTATTTCTTCCTGAGGGTCCTCAAGGACTTCGGGAACAGATCAACAGGGGTCATCCTCATGGCTCCTCTTATCACTCCCCTGGCAGAAAGATGGGGGTGCCCCGGCCGGGAAGAGATGGCCTCCAACTTACGACCCGAATCCATCAACGGGTCAGTCCTGGTCAGCATGGGGATGCTGATCCGCCGTGGGACCGAGTTGGCCCTTCATCCCTTGCTGGATTTCGCACTAGACCTCCAGGGGCTCGTGGCAATGCAAGATATCCCCACACCTCCCGAATTCCAGCAGCAGCAACAGCAACAACCACCACCGTACACGGACGATTTCACCGGCATGAACCGCAACATGAGCGATCTACGCCGGTAGCTCGACCAGATGACGGTGCAGCAAGGAGCCTACAACACTCGGCAGGAGGAGATGTACCAGCACCAACAGGTGATGCGGCAGGAATGGACAACATTCCAACAAGAATACTGCGACAAAGTCCGAGAGCAAGCGGACTACTGGTATCACCTCTACCAGCAATTCGCCCTCGGATCGTCTCCAGATGATAGCCCTTAGGGATTGTACTTGCCAAAATAAAATTTGGCTGTAATAAAATCTCCTTATAAATAAAATTTTGTTTCATGCATCTCTTTGCCACCTTTTGCAAAAGCCAGCGTAACAAAAAAAAAGCTTAAAAAGGAAAAAAGGCATACGCTCAATAAGAAAAGCCAAAATTCGAAATCGCGAGAAAAAAGAGATAGAACCGCGAGAAAAAGGCTGGATTAAAGACAAGCCACTCACCTTGATCAACAAAATTTCGACTACCAAGCAAAATTCGAACAAAAACAAAGATAACCCGACCAATCGACAAGAGTCGGATGATCACCACAAGAGTCAAAGACAAAGAGTCCCCAACAACCAACAAAGCTGGATCAAACACAAAATCCCCAGCACAACCCGGATGACCATTCAAAGAGGTCCAAGTACATCTACCAAACACAGAAATCACTCCCCAAGGAGCCGGCGCATGAGCCACCCGAGCAGTAAGCCGCCACTACCACCAGTCCTATGCAGTGGACTGTATCAGCCTGATAGGGGGTTCATACCTATCAACCAGCACGCAAGGAGTGCCCGATCGGCGCATGAGCCACCTGAGCAGTAAGCCGCCACTACCACCAGTCCTACGCAGTGGACTGTATCAGCCTGATAGGGGGTTCATACCTATCAACCAGCACGCAAGGAGTGCCCGATCGGCGCATGAGCCACCCGAGCAGTAAGTCGCCACTACCACCAGTCCTACGTAGTGGACTGTATCAGCCTGATAGGGGGTTCATACCTATCAACCAGCACGCGTTATGCCTGATCTGCGCTCGAGCCGGATCAGTAAGTCGCACTACCACCCTGATGGGGGGTTCATACCCATCCAGTCCCACGCAACGGACTGCAACTACCAGCCTGATGGGGTGTTCATACCCATTCAGTCCCACACAACGAACTACAACTACTAGCCTGATGGGGGGTTTATACCCATCAACCGAAGGATCAGCTACCGTCAGAAGGAGTATCCTGAGGTTCTACCACATGTTAACCAAAGGGATCGGCTACGTCGGAAGTAGTATCCTAGAGGTGCACAACACGACATTTTCCCCAGAAGATCAACTGCCGCAAGACGGAGCATCTGAAGGGTGACCGGGCAAGTGGGTCAACTCCTTTACCTTCCTGTCAATCTGTCTGGCACAACAGGCCAACAGCCGACTAGTCAGGTAAAGGGGGGGCAGCTGTAGACCCCAAATCTTGCCCGACCTCCAAATAAAGAGTAAAAGACTTCCTATTCGAAGATGGACGAAGCCTAACAAGCCACTAGGAGAGACTATTAGGCCCCATACTAGGATAGGAGGGATTTTCGACACGAAAATAAGGTTTCTCGCCTTTTAGGGGACGAGACCACCGTCTCGAAATCGAGACCGCCGTCTCGCCTCATGTAAGTGGCGAGACCGCCGTCTCGTTTGGCGAGACGGCGGTCTCGCCACCTGCGAAGGCGAGACGGCAGTCTCGTTTGGCGAGATGGCGGTCTCGCCATTTTGGCATGGCGAGACGACGGTCTCGACCCTGTCAGACGAGACGACGGTCTCAACCTGTCAGACGAGACGACGGTCTCAACCTGTCAGGCGCGAAAAACTATAAATAGGGGCCTCCATTCCCTCATTTCCACACAGTTTCTCCTCCTTCTCTCTAGAATTTCTCTCTCTAGAACCCCTCCGAAGCATTTCCGGAGTTTCTGAGCATCTCTAAGAGTATTTTTGAGCGTTTCGAGAGGTTTACGAAGCTGTGTAGAGTGAAGGGCTGCCAAAAAGCACCCAAGTTATCAAAAAATTGAATAGAAAAGCTTGCCTCGGAGGTTTCTATACTCTCTCTCTACTTTACTGCTTTAATCTTCATTATGCAATAGAAGCTAGGGCCATGTAGTCATAATTTTAATTCCACAAATAAAAGGGCAAAAGTGTAATTTTCACCAGTTTTAATATTTTTAAATAGTTGGCCTATCATAGGGAACCCGAAAGGGGCGTCGTAAAGGAACTAATACTTCCTTTACACGTAACTAACTCCCTTACCCAACTCTGGTTCTAATGACCAAAGTTGGTTTTTCGAAAACTAATGCCTTTTAATCCCTTTTCCGATGTTTCTGGTAAAAACATTGGTGACGACTCCACAGAACCTTTCAAAACTAGCTTTTGGATTAGCCCGGTTATCGGACAATCCAAGAGCGCCTTTTCGAAAACCTCGCCCCTAGGTTCAGCCCGATTATCGGACAAACTAAAGGCGTTGTAACCACCAACAAAAAATGCGAAAATTTGAAAGTCGGAACCATCGTGTCGCTCCGACCGCCTCTTCTATTTTACGGCGGCGATAGACACGGATCTTCAGCAGGTCGAGAATTCGTCCATAGGATTTTTCGAAGTTGGAGCGGACCTCTGGTGGCATTATTGCGCAAAGTCGTTCCAGCTTCTTAGTATGGTACCGGGGAATGTCCACTTTCTTCAACTGTCTACTTGTCCCCTCCATTTTCTAAAACCAAAATGCATGCTTTATGAATATGATGCTTATTGTAGGATGAATGTGAGTGTTTATTTTCCTTTTTATCATGTTTCATTTCTACATGATGTATGGTATTGTAGACCCCAAATCTTGCCCGGGCTCCAAATAAAGTCAGAAGATCCCCTATTCGAGGACGCTTGAAGCCTAACAAGCCACTAGGAGAGACTATTAGGCTCCCGTACCAAAATGGGAAGGTTTTTTGGCCCAAAATAAAGTTTCTCGCGTGGAAGGGGACTCCCGGGTCAAGTCTCGCTCAAGCGAGTACGTCCGCCGCTTGAGCGACAGGTGCCGCAATCAAAGGGGACTCCCGGGCCAAGTCTCGCTCAAGCGAGTACGTCCGCCGCTTGAGCGACGGATGCTGCCACCAAGGGGGACTTCCGGGTCGAGTCTCGCTCAAGCGACCGATGTACTCACATGTACTCGCTTGAGCGAAAGATGCTCCAACGAGACCAGGGTCTCGTTCACCTGGACCGGGTCTCGTTGCCAACGAAAACGAGACCGGGTCTCGTTCACCTGCACCGGGTCTCGTTGCCAACGAAAACGAGACCGGGTCTCGTTCACCTGCACCGGGTCTCGTTGCCAACGAAAACGAGACCGGGTCTCGCTCACCTGCACCGGGTCTCGTTGACGACGAAAACGAGACCGGGTTCTCGTTCACCCGCACCGGTGTCTCGTTGCTTATGCAAAATGAGACGGCGGTCTCGTTGTACGAGACGGCGGTCTCGTTGCTTCGTCAAACGAGACGGCGGTCTCGTTGTGCGAGACGGCGGCCTCGCTTCGCTCGGACGAGACCGGCGGTCTCGCCACTCGACAGACGCGGAAACCTATAAATAGGGGCTCTCCCCCTCATTTCCACACACCACAGCCTGCATAGCTCTCCCTTCTCTCTAAAACTTCTCTCTAGAATCCCTCCGACGCATTTCCGAGTTTTCGAGTGTTTTCAAGAGTGATTTTCGGCGTTCGAGAGGTTTCCGACGTCTTGTAGAGCGAAGGGCTGCCATAAAGCACCCTATTTATCCGGAGAATTAATATAAAAAGCGTGCTTCGGAGGTTCAAATTCTCTCTTTCCACCTTTACCGCTTTTATCTTAAATTATGCAAGAGACAGTAGGGCCATGTAGTCACACTTTTAAATTCCGCAGAATAAAAAGGGCAAAAGTGCGTTTTTCTAGTTTATCAATAAAAATAAGCCTACCTATCATAGGGAACCCGAAAGGGGCGTCGCAAAGGGACTAATACTCCTTTTGCACGTAACCAACTCCCTTACCCAACTCGGTTCTAATGACCAAAGTTGGTTTTCGAAAACCAACGCCTTTTTAAACCCCTTTTCCGATGTTTATGGTAAAAATATCGGTGGCGACTCCATAGAACCCAAAATAAATAAGTCCTTGGATTAGCCCTGCTATCTGGACAGCCCAAGGACACTTTTCGAAAACCTCGTCTCTAGGTTAGCCCTAGCTATCTGACAACCTGAAGACGTTGTACCCACCAATAAAAACGCGAAAATCAAGAGGGTCGATAAAACCATCGCGTCGCTCCGACCGCCTCGTTTTGACGGCGGCGACGTATGGCGACTCCACCGGGGAAGCTTAGAGAGTTAATCCCATTTAGTGATGGGCCGGCTTAAATAATAAATAAACCAAGAAAATAACACTTTTTGCCCTTAACTTGTATTTATAACATGCTTTATTGATTGGCTTTCAATAAACCGTTGTTTGTTTATACTTATGCAATTGATTGAAATACAAATTGCACACAAACCCTTGCACACTACAGCTTCCTCCTATACCCGGGGCAAGTGAGATAACCATAGGGAGTGGGTGGCAGTGTACTGCTCGCCGCAGCTAGGGCCTCGTGCCCACCAGCAGTGATCTGAAACCACCACTCAAGGTGATAACCTTCCTCTTTTGGCAACAAGACCGACTCCGGCCTTAGTGTTGAGCATGGTCGACGACTGGAGAGTGGGGACCCTATAATGGGGGCACCTTGGGGGCCTTAGCCTGGTGAGAACAGCTAGAACCTACCCTAAACCAACGCACTTTTCTCGCAGGAAAACCCTACCTCGTGATAAAAACAGAATCTCGCCGGTTCGGGGATGATCGAATTGTGTGTGCATATGTTTGTTGCATTTGTATGTTGCATGGCATAAACAAACAACAGAACAAAAAAAAACCAAAAAATATTTTTCAAATAAACACCCTTATCTCTGACAGTCCGCCTTTTAGCTAGCCTGGTTTCAGTGTTCTTTGCAAGCTAAGTAGCCACGCAGCTCCGACGTAAGAGATAAGGGACGATAAATATTCTTTCATAAAGCCATATTTTTATCTCTGACAGCCTGCCTTTTAGCTAGCCTGGTTTCAGGTTCTTTGTAAGCTAAGTAGCCACGCAGCTCCGACGTAAGAGATAAAAGGCTATAAAATAAAAATTCAAAATAAAAAATAAAAATCCAAAAAATAAACGAAACAACTCTTGACAAAGTCAAAGCATCCATACTACATCATATCATGAGTAAAGAAAAACCAAGGAGAGAAAATAAAAATGGGAGCGCATTCAAGCATCATTTAAATAAAAAACTCTCATGCATAAGCATATCCCATGTTAGTTTAAGCACTCAACATGCATTAATAAAACTTTTTCTGACATTCTAGAAAGTGGCTGGTCCTTTTCCTACCCGTACTCGCGCACAAAAGGCTAAGGCAATGGAAAATCTAGAGGAGCAAAACCGAAGCTCACCGTGCAGAGTTAATACCCTCCGAGAGCAGGTAGCTCAACTAATGGAGGTTATACGCCAAGGCCGTAGCAAGGGCGCCGAGGGCCAAGCCGAAAATGCCCCTTCCCATCACGAAGAGGAAGAAGAGGAAGAATACTTCGACGGCAAGGATGCCAAGACCGCGCGCATCCTTACCCTGAAGTATCCAAACAACAACTCTCCGCCCGGAGGAGAGGCCGAAGGCGGCCGAAGGACATAACTTCGACGTCAAGGAGGTGGCCGATATGTGCCTCGTGAAAGACATCCGCTTCCTCCCAAATTCAAGGTCCCGACTTCCCCAAGTACGCCGGACCGACTCGCTCCTAAGAACCATCTTACGATGTATTGCCGTAAGATGGCCGCCCATGCCGACAACGAGAAACTCCCGATCCATTGCTTTCGTGAGAGTCTCGGCGGATACAGCCTCTCAACCGGTACATGCACTTGGAGAGAGGGCAGGTCCAGAACCGGAAGCAGCTGGCGGACGCTTTTCTCCGCCGCTATCGTTACAACATCGATCCGACCCCCGATAGGTCGATCTCGTAACTCGAGCAAAAGGAGCGACGAGCCCTTTAAAGCATATGCCCAAAGGTGGAGGGAAATGGCAGCCCGGATAGAGCCTCCTTTGACTGGACAAAGAGACAAGTGGCTATGTTCATCGACTCATTGACCGGAGCGTACTACGACAAGGCAATAGCCGCACCTCCAACCTCTTCTCGATATAGTCACTCGTAGGCGAGAGGGTGGAGCAAGGATTAAGGAGCGGAAGATCGCACAGCCTTCCCAAGCCGGTGTCTCCTTCAAGAAGCTCGCCAGCAAGAAGAAGGACGAGTCTCGTGCACGCAATCAATTTTACCACTCCTTCTTCTACCCCACAAACGCCCAAGCAGACCCCGCAAGAAAGAGAGGAAGTTCACTCCTATCACCACTTCCTACGGCCGCCGCTACCTCACTCGCTGGAGGCCAAGCTCCCGACCCGCGCTCCTCCCAAGAAGCAATTAGAGCCTCCTTACCCCGAATGGTATAAGCCGAACGAAAAATGTGCTTACCATTCGGGCGCACCCGGTCATTCTACGAGAACCGCTTGACCCTCAAGTATCGGGTTCAAGAGTTAATCGACGCCGGTGGATTACTTTTGACACCTCTCGCTTCTAGCACCGATGACAAACCTCTATCGAAGCCGAGTAGTAAAGAGGGAGGACTAGGAGGACCGGCCTTAGGGTTTCTTTTTAGCTTTCTCTATATCTCCCGCGGTCCCCGCCCGTGGCCGCAGGAATTTTGACCAAAAGGGCTTGTAAATAACATCATTTTCTTTAATATACGAGGCATTTTTCGTCAACATTCATTCCATTCATTCTTTTCTCTCTTACATTTATTATTCTTTCGTAAATAAATTGAATAATAAAATCTATGACTAAAACAGAACCTAAAACGCATCATGTCTTGTGATTGATGAATCCCCATGGACTCCGAAACGAAAGGCGAATGGACTGAGTCCGACAAAGGAGCGTGAGACCATTTCTCCGACATGCAAAGGATGCCGGAAAAAGAAACACGTGTCATACAACCACATCAAGAAGAGATAGAAACTCGTAAATTTGGGGAAAGAGGACGAGGATAAAAAGGTGAACATAGGCACCCAAATGGAAAATAGCACGAAAGAAGGATTAATACTACTCCTAAGAGAATATATGGATGTATTCGCCTGGTCATACCATGACATGCCAGGGCTTGACACGAGCATAGTGGAGCACAGATTGCCACTAAAAGAGGGATTCCGACCGTAAAGCAAAAGCTCAGGAGAATTAAACCTGACCGGTCTTTAATGATAAAAGAGGAGGTGCAGAGGCGCTTGGATGCTAATTTCCTGGTAGTTTCCAAGTACCCGTAATGGTTGGCCAACATAGTACCCGTCATCAAAAAACCGGAAGGTCGTGGTCTCGCGTGGATTATAGGGACCTTAATCGAGCAAGTCCAAAGGACGACTTTCCCCTACCACATATAGACACGCTAGTGGACCATACCGCTACTAATACGTTGTATTCCTTCATGGATGGGTACGCAGGGTACAACCAAATCAAACCGGCCATGGAGGATAGAGAAAAAACCTCCTTCATTACACCATGGGGGACTTTTTGTTATCGCGTAATGCCTTTCGGACTCAAGAATGCGGGGGCAACCTATCAAAGGGCTATGGTTACATTATTCCACGACATGATCCACAAGGAAATAGAAGTATATGTGGACGACATGATAGCCAAGTCCGTAAATGAAATGGACCACATTCAATATCTCCTGAAACTTTTTGACCGACTTCGAAATATCAACTTAAGCTAAACCCTAGCAAAATGCACTTTCGGAGTACGGTCGAGAAAACTCCTAGGGTTCATTGTTAGTGAAAAAGGAATCGAGGTGGACCCCGACAAAACGAAGGCAATTTTGGAAATGCCCCCACCAAGCACGTAAAAGGAGGTCGAGGGTTTCTAGGCCGGATAAACTACATTGCCCGCTTTATCGCGCAGCTAACGGATAAATGTATCCCCATCTTTAAGCCGTTGCGCAAAAACCAGCCAACGGTGTGGAACGAAGAATGCCAACAGGCGCTTGATAAAATCAAAGCTTGTTTAACCAATCCACCAGCATTGGTACCACCCGTTGAAGGGAGACCTCTCGATCCTATATTTATCAGCACTCGAAGAATCAATGGGATGCGTGCTCGGCCAACATGATGAAACCGGAAAGAAGGAACGAGCCATTTATTATCTCAGCAGAAAATTCTCGACTATGAAACCCGCTATACACTATTCGAGAAAACATGTTGCGCATTGGTGTGGGTCACTCAACGTCCTCGGACAGAGACATGGCTCGACATACAACATGGTTGGTCTCTAAAATGGACCCAATCAAGTACCTCTTCGAGAAGCCCATCTTGACCGGAAGAATAGCTAGGTGGCAAGTTCTCCTCTCGAATTCGACATTATCCATGTCACCCGTAAAGCTATTAAAGGAAGTCCCCTAGCGGATTATTTAGCTCATGGGTCCACAGATGAATACCAATCTCTACAAGATGACTTCCCGATGAGCACATTATGCACATCGAACACAAAGAGACCAAAGAAGAGATGTGGACCATGTTCTTCGATGGGGCTTCCAACATGCTTGGACACCGGATAGGCGCTATCTTAATATCCCCCGAAAAGAAACACATTCCCGTAATGACCAGGCTTAATTTTGATTGCACCAATAACATGGCCGAATACGAAGCATGTGCATTGGGAATCCAAGCAGCTTTAGATCATGGGGTCACTAAGCTCAAAATATTCTGGCGATTCATCCCTCGTTATCTATCAACTTAAGGGTGAATGGGAAACCCGAAACGCCAAATTGATCCCATATCTAGAGTACATCCACGAGCCGGTCGCAAGAATGGAAAGTGTCACCTTCCAAGTACATTCCTAGGGAGGATAATCAAATCGCCGACGCCCTAGCCACACTATCATCCATGTTTGCCCCGAACCAGGAACATGAGATGCCAATCATTCAAGTCAAACCGCACGATAAGCAAGCTTTCGTATGGCGTAAATGACGAGCGCGATCAAAACCCCTGGTACCATGACATTAAGCGGTACCTCATGAAGGGAGAATACTCCGAGGGAATCAGTGACAATGATAAGCGAACCATTCGCAAAAGGGCCATAGGGTTCACATTGATTGAAGGAACCCTCTACAAGAAGAGCCCCGATTCCACTCTCTTAAGGTGTGTGGACCAAGAAGAAGCCCAAACACCGATAAAAGAAATCCACAAGGGGACTTTTGGAACCCACGCACCAGGGCATGTCATGACAAAGAAAATCCTCGTGATGTGGTACTATTGGTCCACGATGGAAGCCGATTGTCACCAATACGCTAAGAAATGTTATAAGTGCCAAGTTTACGCCGATAACATTCATGTGCCGCCCGCACCCCTCGCAACCTGGCTACACCATGGCCGTTTTCTATGTGGGGCATGGATGTCATCGGACCCATCGAACCCAAAGCTTCTAACGGCCATCGTTTCATATTAGTAGCAATCGACTATTTTACCAAGTGGGTTGAGGCAGCATCATACGCACACGTAACCCGGAAAGTGGTGACCACCTTCATCAAGAAAAACATTATATGTCTGGTACGGCATCCCTCATAGGCTCATTACTGACAATGGGACCAATCTCAACAATAAGATGATGGAGGAATTATGCCAAGACTTCAAAATTCAGCACCACAATTCCTCTCCGTACCGACCAAAGATGAACGGTGCAATGGAGGCAACCAACAAAAATATCAAGAAAATTATCCGGAAAATGGTGGTCACCTATAAGGACCGGCATGAGATGCTTCCCTTTGCCCTACACGGCTACGTAACATCGAGTACGGACCTCCACGGGGCTACTCCCTTTTCCCTCGTTTATGGAATGGAGGCCGTACTACCAGTAGAGGTCGAAATACCCTCCCTACGAGTCGTCATGGAAGCCAAATTGACGAAGCCGAATGGGTCCGGAACCGGTATGATCAGTTGAACTTAATAGAAGAAAAACGACTCGGACGCCATATGTCGAGGACAAGCTTACCAACGAAAAATCAAGAAGGCCTACGACAAGAAGGTCAATCCCCGCACTTTCCAAGAAGGAGATCTAGTAGTAAAGAAACCGCTCCCAGCACGTAAAGACAAAATCGGGAAATGGGCAGCCAACTATGAAGGACCCTTTGTGATCAAGCGAGCCTTCTCGGGGGAGCCCTTATCCTCACCAATATGGACTGGAGAAGAGCTCCGATATCCTATCAACTCGACGCGGTAAAAAATATTACGCTTAAGGAGCATTGCTCGTGACCCGTCAGGATGAAAACTCGCAAAGAGCGTCCCGGGCAAAAGATAGGGCCTATATACCTCGCTAGGATACGTCCTAGGCAAAAAGTAGAGGCGCAAAAAAAAAAAAAAAAAAAAAAAAGAAAAAAAAAGGGGAGAGCAATGATTACCTTAGCCGAAAACCGCAAAGGCGACTAAGGAAATACTTCGCAACAAGCAAGCAAACTTCGCATAGTCTTCACTCCGGCTCGTGCATCTCAACCGAAGTAACCAGGAAGAATGGGGAAGCAAAAATCACAGATATAATTGTGGTACCCTCATACAGTTTAGCCAACCCCGGCCAGCCATGCTTACAAATTCTCTTGTAAACCTCCATGTAAAAATGAACCATATCGTTATATCAATAAACTTGTCTTTTCTTCTCCTTACCTACTTGCGTAAATGCCTCTGTATTAACGAAATATGAGCATGCATAAAACAAGCAATTTGAGAAAGCATAATAACAAAAGACGCACATCACCAATCAGGGTCGTCCCAAGTAAAAAGTACAGGGTAGCCTGCTAGATCGAAAACCCGCAAAGGGCGGTCTAGGCAAAAAATAAGGCTTTTATAAAAAGGAAAAGCTCATCAAAATGCCTCACGGAAAGAATTAAAACCCGCTAGACCGAAAACCCGCAAAGGGCGGTCTAGGCAAAAGATAGGGTTGAAGAAGTGCAAAAAGAATAATCACGAGAAAGCAAAAGAAGGAAAGCACCGGTCACTTTCTAAATGTCCTCAAATGGAACTACATTTAGGGCATCCACACACAAGTAGTCACACAAAAATGACTTTGTTAAGAGTAAAACAAACAAAAATACTATAGAAAAGCATTTAGCCTCATGCTTGCATTCATCCCAATATGATTTCGTCGACCTTTTGCCTCCATTACAAAAACCGGCGCAACAAAAGAAGCTTAAAAAGGAAAAAGGCATGCGCTCAAGAAAAAGCCAAAATCCAAAAACCGCGAGAAAAAGGCAGGATAAAAGACTACCTCCAACCAATAAAGTCTCGACCACCAAACAAAAGCCAAACAAAACCAATATCCATCCAACCAACCAGCAAGGATTGGATGATTACTACCAAAAGAACAAAAACAAAGGACCCCCGGCAATCAGCAAAGGCCGATTGATCACCAACAAAATCCCTGGCATGGCCCGGATGACTATTCAAGAAAGCCGAAAAGCAGTCAAATCAACACAAGCAGCACTCTCCAGAGAGCTGCGCTTGATCTCGCGCCCGAGCCGATCGGCAAGTCGCATTACCACCCCGATGGGGGTTCATACCCATCCGGTCCCGCACAACGGACCGTACCACCCCGATGGGGGCCCGTACCCATCCGGTCCCCGCACAACGGATCGCAACTACCAGCCTGATGGGGGGTTTATACTCATCAACCGAAGGATCGGCTACGTCAGGAGTAGTATCCGGAGGTTCCACCACGTGTCCATCGAAAGGATCGGCTACGTCGAAGTAGTATCCCGGAAGTGTACGAACACGTAAATCATTCCCGCAGAGTCGGCGCATGAGCGACCCGAGCGATAAGCCGCCATCACCACCGGTCCTACGCGATGGATCGCGCCGGCCAGATAGGGGGTTTATACCTATCAACCAACACACGAGAAGCGCCTTGCCGGCGCATGAGCGACCTGAGCAGTAAGCCGCCATCACCACCAGTCCTACGCAGTGGACTGCGCCAGCCAGATAGGGGGTTTATACCTATCAACCAACACACGAGAAGCGCCTTGCCGGCGCATGGGCCACCTGAACTGTAAGCCGCCATTACCACCCTGATGGGGGGCTCGTACCCATCCAGTCCCGCACAACGGACTGCAACTACCAGCCTGATGGGGGGTTTATGCTCATCAACCGAAGGATCGGCTACGTCAGAAGTAGTATCCGGAGGTTCTATCACGAGTTCACCAAAAGGATCGGCTACGTCAGAAGTAGTATCTCGGAGGCACACGACCACAACATTTCCCCAGAGGATCGTCCGCCACAAGACAGGACATCCGAAAGGCAACCAGGCAAGAGGGTCAACTCCTTTACCCTCCAGTCGATCTTCCTGACAACAGAAGGCCAGCAGTCGACTGGATGGGTAAAGGGGGGGCAGCTGTAGACCCCAAATCTTGCCCGGGCTCCAAATAAAGTCAGAAGATCCCCTATTCGAGGACGCCCGAAGCCTAACAAGCCACTAGGAGAGACTATTAGGCTCCCGTACCAAGATGGGAAGGTTTTTTGGCCCAAAATAAAGTTTCTCGCGTGGAAGGGGACTCCCGGGTCAAGTCTCGCTCAAGCGAGTACGTACGCCGCTTGAGCGACAGGTGCCGCAATCAAAGGGGACTCCCGGGCCAAGTCTCGCTCAAGCGAGTACGTCCGCCGCTTGAGCGACGGATGCTGCCACCAAGGGGGACTTCCGGGTCGAGTCTCGCTCAAGCGACCGATGTACTCACATGTACTCGCTTGAGCGAAAGATGCTCCAACGAGACCAGGGTCTCGTTCACCCAGACCGGGGTCTCGTTGCCAACGAAAACGAGACCGGGGTCTCGTTCACCCAGACCGGGGTCTCGTTGCCAACGAAAACGAGACCGGGGTCTCGTTCACCCAGACCGGGGTCTCGTTGCCAACGAAAACGAGACCGGGGTCTCGTTCACCCAGACCGGGGTCTCGTTGACGACGAAAACGAGACCGGGTTCTCGTTCACCCAGACCGGTGTCTCGTTGCTTATGCAAAACAAGACGGCGGTCTCGTTGTACGAGATGGCGGTCTCGTTGCTTCTGTCAAACGAGACGGCGGTCTCGTTGTGCGAGACGGCGGTCTCGTTTCTGTCAGACGAGACCGGCGGTCTCGCCACCTGACAGCGCGGAAACCTATAAATAGGGGCTCTCCCCCCCTCATTTCCACACACCACAGCTGCATAGCTCTCCCTTCTCTCTAAAACTTCTCTCTAGAATCCCTCCGACGCATTTCCGGAGTTTCTGAGTGTTTTCAAGAGTGATTTTCGGCGTTCGAGAGGTTTCCGACGTCTTGTAGAGCGAAGGGCTGCCATAAAGCACCCTATTTATCCAGAGAATTAATATAAAAAGCGTGCTTCGGAGGTTCAAATTCTCTCTTTCCACCTTTACCGCTTTTATCTTAAATTATGCAGTAGACAGTAGGGCCATGTAGTCACACTTTTAAATTCCACAGAATAAAAAGGGCAAAAGTGCGTTTTTCTAGTTTATCAATAAAAATAAGCCGGTCTATCATAGGGAACCCGAAAGGGGCGTCGCAAAGGGACTAATACTCCTTTTGCACGTAACCAACTCCCTTACCCAACTCTGGTTCTAATGACCAAAGTTGGTTTTCGAAAACCAACGCCTTTTTAAACCCCTTTTCCGATGTTTATGGTAAAAATATCGGTGGCGACTCCATAGAACCCAAAATAAATAAGTCCTTGGATTAGCCCGGTTATCGGACAGCCCAAGGACACTTTTCGAAAACCTCGTCTCTAGGTTAGCCCGGTTATCGGACAACCTGAAGACGTTGTACCCACCAATAAAAAACGCGAAAATCAAGAGGGTCGATAAAACCATCGCGTCGCTCCGACTGCCTCGTTTTGACGGCGGCGACAGGTATTTGCGTATATTTTTTTAGAAAATAAACTACCTATATGAATGATTTTATGAGTATAATGTTTATGAACAAGGTCCCATTTATTGCTTTGAATTGGATTTTTATTGTTATTATTTTATTTTATAGCCTTTTATCTCTTTTGTTGGATTGCGTGACTACTTAGCTTACAAAGAACCTGAAACGAGGCTAGCTAAAAGGCAGACTGTCCGAGATAAAAAATGGCTTTATGCGAAAGAAAAGTATTTAGCATCCCTGTCGCCGCCTCCCCAAAGAGGGCGCGCGGTCGGAGCGACGCGATGGTTTTTCGACTCTTCTTGTTTTCTGGTTTTCTATTGGTGGTTACAACGTCCTTAGGTGGTCCGATAACCGGGCTAACCTAGAGACGAGGTTTTCGAAAAGTGTCCTTGAGTTGCCCGACAACCGGGCTAACCCAAGGACTTATTTTGGGTTCTATGGAGTCGCCACCGATATTTTTACCATAAACATCGGAAAAGGGGTTTTGAAAAGGCGTTGGTTTTCGAAAACCAACTTTTGGTCATTAGAACCAGAGTTGGGTAAGGGAGTTAGTTACGTGTAAAGGGAGTATTAGTCCCTTTACGACGCCCCTTTCGGGTTCCCTATGATAGGCCGGCTATTTGCGAATAATTAAACTTGGAAAATTGCGCTTTTACCCTTTTATTATGCGGTATTTAAATATGTGACTACATTGCCCTAGCTTCTATTTCATAATTTAAATAGCAGTAATTTTAAAGAATAGAGAATGAGGATATGCACCTCCAAAGCAAGCTTTATATTCAAAAAGAGGGTGCGTTTTGGCAACCCTTCACTCTACACTCTCAGAAACTCCGGAAATGCCTCGGAGGGATTCTTAAGAAGATTTAGAACGCTCAGTCTATGCCTAAAGACGCTCAGAAACTCCGGAAATGCCTCGGAGGGATTCTTAGAGAGAGAAAATCTAGAGAGAAGGGAGAGCTCTTGCTATTTGGTCCGTGGAAATGAGGGGGGGAGGCCCCTATTTATAGTTTTTCGCGCTGTCAGGGTCCAGACCGCCGTTCTCGTCTGACAGGGTCGAGACCGCCGTCTCGGAATTCGAGACCGCCGTCTCGTTCGTGTCATAGGGTCGAGACCGCCGTCTGGAAAAACGGGACCGCCGTCTCGTCCTTCGCTCGCTCAAGCGAGTATACCGGTCGCTTGAGCGAGGCATGACCCGAGAGTCCCCTTTGTTTGAAACTTTCGTCGCTCAAGCGAGTACATCAGTCGCTTGAGCGAGACTTGACCCGGGAGTCCCCTTTGTTTGAAGCATCTGTCGCTCAAGCGAGTCCATCAGTCGCTTGAGCGAGACTTGACCCAGGAGTCCCCTTTTTCGAAGCATCCGTCGCTCAAGCGAGTCCATCAGTCGCTTGAGCGAGACTTGACCCGAGAGTCTCCTTCTACGCGAGGCGAGACGGCGGTCTGGGTCGTCTAGAAGGCAGTCTCGTCCCTTCGAGGCGAGAAAACTTATTTTTCGGGTCAAAAAACCCTCCTATCTTAATACGGGGGCCTAATAGTCTCTCCTAGTGGCTTGTTAGGCTTTGGCCGTCTTCAAATAGGAAGCTTTCTGACTTTATTTGGAGGTCGGGCAAGATTTGGGGTCTACAATCCCTTATCTCTTCTGTCGGACTGCGTGACTACTTAGCTTACAAAGAACCTGAAACCAGGCAAGCTAAAAGGCAGATTGTCCGAGATAAGGGTGTTTATTGCAAAAAATATTTTTTGTGATTTTTCTGTTGTTTGGTTATGTTATGCAACAAGCAAATGCAACAAACAAATGCGCACACAATTCAATCATCCACGAACAGGAGAGAAGTCGTTTAATCATGAGGTAGGGTTTTCCTGCAGAAAAGTGCGTTGGCGAAGGTAGGTTCTAACTATTCTCACCAAGGCTAAGGCCCCCAAGGTGCCCCATTATAGGGTCCCCACTCTCCAGCCTTCCGACCATGCTTAGCACTAAGGCCATAGTCAGTCTTTGTGCCAAAAGAGGAAGGTTATCACCTTGAGTAGTGGTTTCCGATCACACTAGTGGGCACAAGGCCATCACTACAGCGAACCGTACCTGCCACCCACTCCCTATGGATTTCTCACTTGCCCCCGGGTATAGAGGGAACTGTTGTGTGCAAGGGTTTGTGTACAGTTTGTATTTCAAACAATTGCATAAGTATAAACAAACAACAGTTATTAAAGCCAATCATTAAAATATGTTATAATACAAGGTAGGATAAAAGCGCAATTTCTTGGTTTATTTATTTAAGCTGGCCCATCACTAAATGGGATAAACTCTCTAGGCTTCCCCAGTGGAGTCGCCATTTGTCGCCACCGTCAAAACGAGGCGGTCGGAACGACGCGATGATTTCGACTTTTGGTTTTCACGTTTTTATGGGTGTGGTTACAACGCTTTTAGGTTGTCCGATAACCGGGCTGAACCTAGAGGCGAGGTTTTCGAAAGAGTGTTCTTGAATTGTCCGATAACTGGGCTAACCCAAGAACTAATTTTGAAGGGTTCTTATGGAGTCGCCACCGATGTTTTTACCGGAAACATCGAAAAAGGAGTAAAAAGGCATTAGTTTTCGAAAACTAACTTTGGTCGTTAAAACCAAAGTTTAGGTAAGGGAGTTAGTTACGCGTAAGGGAGGTGTTATTTCCCTTACGACACCCCTCTCGGGTTCCCTATGATAGGCCAGCTATTTAATAAATAAACTTTGTGAAAAGATGCTTTTACCCTTTATTTTGCGGAATTGAAATAATGACTACATGGCCCTAATATCTATTACATATTTTAATCATAATAATAAAAGCAATAAAGAGATAGAGAGCGAGAGAGAGAGGAAACCTCCGAAGCAAGCTCTTTGATTAATTTCTTGAAATTTAGGGTGCGTTTTGGCAGACCTTCACTCTTTACAACGCCGGAAAAACTCTCGGAAACGCTATAAAATCTCTAAGAAACTCTCAGAAACTCCAGAAATGCTTCGAAGGGGTTCTAGGAAGAGAATTTGAAGAAGTTACAAGAGAGAGAATGGAAGAAGTTACATGTTTGAAGAAGGCGCGACTATTTATAGGGATTCCCGCCTGTCAGGTCAAGACGGCCGTCTCGTCTGACAAGGTCGAGATGGCCGTCTTGCCATTCGAGATGGCCGTCTCGCCTTGCAAAAATGGTGAGAAGGTTGTCTCGCCAACCGGGAGGAGGGTCTCGCCATTCACAAGTGACGAGACGGCCATCTCGCCAAACGAGATGGCGGTCTCGACTTGTAGAAGTGCCGAGACGGCGGTCCCAAGAAGCGAGACAGCGGTCTCGACCCTAAAAAGCGAAAATCCTTATTTTCATGCAGAAAATCCCTCCTATCCTAGTATGGGGCCTAATAGTCTCTCCTAATGACTTCTTAGGCTTCATCCATCTTCGAAAAGGAGGTCTTTTGGTCTTTATTATAAGGTCGGGCAAGATTTGGGGTCTACAGTCCTCGATGGCCAATTTGATTTGATTGTACCCTGCATACCCGTCCATGAAGGAATAGAGTGTGTTGGTAGCGGTATGGTCTACTAGTGTATCTATATGTGGTAAGGGAAAGTCATCCTTCGGACTTGCTCGATTGAGGTCCCTATAATCCACACATACCCTGACCTTACCGTTCTTTTTTATGACAGGCACTATGTTGGCCAACCACTCAAGGTACTTGGACACTACTAGGAAATTGGCGTCTAGTTGTCTCTGTACCTCTTCCTTAATCATTAAGGACCAATCTGGCTTGATTATTATGAGTTTTTGCTTCATAGGTCGGAACCCTTCTTTTAATGGTAGTCGATGTTCCATTATACTTGTATCGAGCCCGGGCATGTCATGGTAGAACCAGGCGAACACATCCATATATTCTTTTAAAAGTTGTATTAATCCCTCCCTTATGCTACTATCTATTTGGGTGCCGATATTTATCTTTTTCTCATCATCCCCTCCTCCTAAATTGATAGTTTCCGTTTCTTCTTGGTGCGGTTGTATAATGCGTGCTTCTTTTTTCAACATTCTTTGCATGTCCAGGGAAATGGTCCCCTGCTTACTGTCGGACTCGACCCATTCGTCTTCGGCTTCCGGGGTCCACAGAGATTCATCAATCACAGACATGATGTGTTTTAGGTTCTGTTTTAGTCATAGATTTTATTATTCAATTATTGAAAGAATAATAAATAGTAGAGGGAAAAGAATGAAAGATATGAATATGATAAGAAAATGCCTCATGTATTAAGAAGACGAAAGTGTATGTACAAGCCCTTTTAGTCAAAATTCTCACGACCACGGGCGGGGACCGCGGGAGATACAAGAAAAGGCTTAAAAAAGAAACCCTAGGGGCTGATCCTCCCAATCCTCCATCTCTGCTACTCTGGTTTCGACAGAGGTTTGACATCCACATCAGAAGCAGAGGCATCAAAGGTTATCCACCCGGCGTCAATTAATTCTTGGACCCGATACTTCAAGGTCAAGCAATTTTCTGTTGAGTGTCCGGGTGAACCCGAGTGGTAATCGCATTTCTCGTTGGGCTTGTACCACTCGGGGTAGGGAGGCTCTATTTGCTTCTTGGGAGGAACGTAGGTCAAGAGTTTGGCCTCCAGCAGTTGAGGCAGCAATTTACCATAGGAAGTTGAGATGGGAGTGAACTTCCTTTCTTTCTTGCGAGGCTACCGAGCCGCTTGTGGAGCGGAAGAAGGAGTAGCGATGTTAATTGCATGTACAACTTCGTCCTTTTTCTTGCCGACGGGTTTCTTGAATGAGACACCAGAATGGGAAGACTGTGTTATCTTCCCACTTCTCAGCCCCTGCTCCACTCTTTCCCCTACATTGACTATGTCCGAAAAAAGATTGGAGGTACTGGCTATTGCCTTATCGTAGTACGCTCCGGTCAGTGAATCTATGAACATAGCCACCGTCTCCTTATCCGTCAACGGAGGCTCTATTTGGGCTGCCATTTCCCTCCACCTTTGGGCGTATGCTTTGAAGGATTCGTTGTTCCTTTTGCTTAGGGTCCTAAGATCCGACCTGTCAGGGGTTAGATCAATATTGTATCGGTAGCGACGAAGAAAAGAGTCAGCCAACTGTTTCCAGTTTTGAACCTTCCCTCTTTCCAGCTGCATATACCAGTTGAGAGTCGTGTCAGCTAAACTCTCCTGGAAGCAATGGATCAGGAGTTTTTCATTTTCAGCGTGTGCGCCCATCTTACGACAATACATCGTAAGATGGTTCTTGGGGCAGGTTAGCTCGGCGTACTTGGGGAAGTCCGGGATTTTGAATTTTGGAGGGAAATGGATGTTCTTCACCAGGCACATGTCCGCCACCTCTTTGACGTCGAAATTGTGTCCCTCCACCGCCTTCAGTCTTTCCTCTAGGGCAAAATTTTTTTGTTTAGACACCTCTGGGGTGAGGATGCGTGCGGTCCGAGCATCGGTTTGGAGATGTGTCTTTTGGTCGTAGAGGAATTCTTCTTCTTCTTCCTCTTCATGGTGGGAGGTGCGCTCGGCTTGGGCTTCACCCTTGTTTTGACCCTGGCGCATGGCCTCCATTAGTTGTGCCATTTTCTCCCTAAGGGTGTTAACCTCTGCAGTGAGCTTACGATTTTGTTCCTCCAGGTTTTCCATAGCTCTTGCTTTTTGTGCACGGGTTCGGATGGGGAGAGGACCAACCACTTTCTAGAATGCCCGAAAAAAGTTTATTAATGAATGTTGAGTATGAGACTAATATGGATATGTTTATGTATGAGAGATTCTGTTTAGATGATGCTAAATGCACTCTTTCCTTTTATTTCCTCTCTTGGTTTTCTTCACTCATGGTATGATGCGTCATGAATGTTTTGACTTTGTCAAAAATCATTTTTTTTTATTTTATCGCCTTTTATCCCTTTTGTTGGACTGCGTGGCTACTTAGCTTGCAAAGAACCTGGAACCAGGCTAGCTAAAAGGCAGATTGTCCGGGATAAAAATGGCTTATTGCGAAAGAATAATATTAGCGTCCCTTATCTCTTTTGTCGGACTGCGTGGCTACTTCGCTTACAAAGAACCTGAAATCAGGCAAGCTAAAAGGCAGATTGTCCGAGATAAGGGCGTTTATTGTAAAAGATATTTTTGGTGATTTTTCTGTTGTTTGGTTATGCCTATGCAATCAAATGCAACAAACAAATGCACATTCAATTCAATCATCCACGAACAGGTGAGAAGTCATTTTAATCACGAGCTAGGATTTTCCTGCAGAAAAGTGCATTGGCAAGGGTAGGTTCTAACTGTTCTCACCAAGGCTAAGGCCCCCAAGGTGCCCCCATTATAGGGTCCCCACTCTCCAGCCTTCTGACCATGCTTAGCACTAAGGCCATAGTCAGTCTTTGTGCCAAAAGAGGAAGGTTATCAACTTGAGTGGTGGTTTCCGATCACACTAGTGGGCTCAAGGCCATCACTACGGCGAACCGTACCTGCCACCCACTCCTTATGGATTTCTCACTTGCCCCCGGGTATAGAGGGAACTGTCATGTGCAAGGGTTTGTGTACAGTTTTTTATTTCAAACAATTGCGTGAAATAAACAAACAACAGTTATTAAAGCCAAACAATTAAAGCATGTTATAATACAAGGTAGGGTAAAAGCGTAATTTCTTAGTTTATTTATTAAGCTGGCCCCTCACTAAATGGGTCAACTCTCTAGGCTTCCCTAGCGGAGTCTCCATCTGTCACCGCCGTCAAAAAGAGGCGGTCGGAGCAACGCGATGGTTCCGACTTTTCCATTTTTCACGTTTTTATGGGTGAGGTTACAACGCCTTTAGGTTGTCCGATAACCGGGCTGAACCTAGGGGCGAGGTTTTCGAAAAGGTGTTCTTAGGTTGTCCGATAACCGGGCTAACCTAAGAACTAATTTGAAGGGGTTCTTATGGAGTCGCCACTGATATTTTTACTGGAAACATCGAAAAAGGAGGAAAAAGGCGTTGGTTTTTCGAAAAACCAACTTTGGTCGTTAAAACCAGAGTTGGGTAAGGGAGTTAGTTACGTGTAAGGGAAGTGTTAGTTCCCTTACGACGCCCCTTTCGGGTTTCCTATGATAGGTCAGCTATTTTATAAATAAACTTTTGAAAAGATGCTTTTACCCTTTTATTTGCGGAATTAAAATAATGATTGTCGTCGCCGTCTAAAAAGAGAGCGGTTGGAGCGACGCGATGGTTTCGACCCTTTTGATTTTCGCGTTTTTTATGGGTGGTTACAACGCCTTTCGGTTGTTCGATAACTGGGCTAACCTAGGGGCGAGGTTTTCGAAAGGGCGTCCTTGGGTTGTCCGATAACCGGGCTAACCCAAGGACTAATTTTGTAGGGTTCTGTGGAGTCGCCACCAATGTTTTAACCGGAAACATCGGGAAAGGGGTTTTAAAAGGCGTTGGTTTTCGAAAACCAACTTTGGTCATTAGAACCAGAGTTGGGTAAGGGAGTTAGTTACGTGTAAAGGAAGTATTAGTTCCTTTACTACGCCCCTTTCGGGTTCCCTATGATAGGCCAGCTACTTTGTTAATAAATAAACTGGAAAAATACGCTTTTTCCCTTTTTATTTTGCGAAATTTAAAATTATGACTACAAGGCCCTAATCTATTACATAATTTAAAATTAAAGCAGTAAAAGTAGAGAGGGAGAATTTAAACCTTCGAAGCAAGCTTTCTTTTTTATTTCTTTAACAAAAATGGGTGCTTTTTGGCAACCCTTCACTCTACACGACGCTGGAAACTCTTCTAGACGCCGAAAAATGCTCACAAAAGCACTCAGAAGCTCCGGAAATGCGTCGGAGGGATTCTAGAGAGAAGTTTTAGAGAGAAGGGAGAGCAAAAAGCTGTGTGGTGTGTGGAAATGAGGGGGGGAGAGCCCCTATTTATAGGTTTCCGCGCCTGCCAGTGGCGAGACCGCCGTTCTCATCTGACAGGGTCGAGACCGCCGTCTCGTCCTTCGCAGGTGGCGAGACCGCCGTTTGGGAAAGCGAGACCGCCGTCTCGCCATTTGCATGAGGCAAGACAGCGGTCTCGATTTCGAGACGGCGGTCTCGTCCCAAAAAGGCGAGAACCCTTATTTTTGTGCTGAAAATCCTTCCTATCCTAGTATGGGGCCTAATAGTCTCTCCTAGTGGCTTGTTAGGCTTCGTCCATATTTGAATAGGAGGTCTTCTACTCTTTATTTGGAGGCCGGGCAAGATTTGGGGTCTACAGCTGCCCCCCCTTTACCTGACTAGTCATCTGTTGGCCTGTTGTGCCAGACAGATTGACAGGAAGGTAAAGGAGTTGACTCTCTTGCCCGGTTTCTCTTCAGATGCTCCGTCTTGCGGCGGTTGATCTTCTGGGGAAAATGCTGTGTTGTGCACCTCTAGGATACTACTTCTGACGTAGCCGATCCCTTTGGTTAACACGTGGTGGAACCTCAGGATACTCCTTCTGACGATAGCCGATCCTTCGGTTGATGGGTATAAACCCCCCATCAGGCTGGTAGTTGCAGTCTGTTGTGTGGGACTAGATGGGTATGAACCCCCCATCAGGGTGGTAGTGCAACTTACTGATCCGCCTCGAGCGCAGATCAGGCGCATTGCGTGCGCAGGTTGATAGGTATAAACCCCCTATCAGGCTGGTACAGTCCACTGCGTAGGACTGGTGGTAGTGGCGGCTTACTGTTCAGGTGGCCCATGCGCCGGTTCCTTGGGAAGTGGTTTCTGTGTTGGTAGATGTACTTGGACCTCTTTGAACGGTCATCCGGGTTGTGCCGGGAATTTTGTGGGTGCTCATCCAACTTGCTTGTTTGCTGGGGATTCTTTTGTTCAACTTTTGCTTACTAGTCGGATGAGTCTTGTTTGTGTTCGACTCTTGTTTGGCGGTCGAAATTTTGTTGGTTGGACGGAGTTTTACCGGGGTACCCCTATGCAAACATGAAGATGATTTTTTTGTTATGAAGTTTGTTTGTTTGTTTTGATCCTGACAAAGTCCTATTTGTGCGACTACTTGTGTGTGAATGCTTGTTGAGGCAAATTCATTTTAGTTGAGGACATCTAGAAAGTGACCGGTACTTCCTTCTATTTGTTCTCTCGTGATTATTCTTTTGTACTTTTTATTTTAACCCTATCTTTTGCCTAGACCGCCCTTTGCGGGTTTTCGACCTAGCGGGTTTTTGATTCTTGTTTGAGATATTTTGGTGGGCTCTTTTTCCTTTCTACGAAAGCCTTATCTTTTGCCTAGACCGCCCTTTGCGGGTTTTCGATCTAGCAGGCTACCCTGTACTTTTTACTTGGGACGGCCCTGGTTGCTGATGTTCATCTTTGTTTTTATGCTTTCTCGAATTGCTTGTTTTATGCATGCTCATATTTCGTTAATACAGAGGCATTCACACAAGTAGGTAAAGAGAAGAAAAGACAATTTTATTGATATAAACATATGGTTTATTTTTACATGGGGGTTTACAAAAGAATTTGTAAGCAAGGCTGGCCAAGGTTGGCTAAACTGTATGAGGGCGCCACAATCGTGTCTGTGATCTTTGTTTCCCCATTTTTCCCGGTTACTTCAATTGAGATGCTCGAACCCGGAGTGAAGACTATGCGAAGTTTGCTTTGTATTACCTTAATCGCCTTTGCGGTTTTCGGCTAAGGTAATCATTGCTCTCTTTTTTGTGTTTTTGTTTTTTTTGTTGTTGTTTTTTTTTTTTTTTTTTTAAAAAACCTCTAATTTCTGCCTAGGACGTATCCTAGCGAGGAATGTGGGCCCTATCTTTTGCCCAGGACGCTCTTTGCGAGTTTTCATCCTGACGGGTCATGAGCAATGTCTTTAGGCGTAGTATTTCTTTACCGCATCTGAATTGACAGGATATCAGAGCTCTTCTCCGTCCATGTTGGTGAGGATGAGGGCTCCTCCTAATAAGGCTCGCTTGACCACAAAGGGTCCCTCGTAGTTTGCTGTCCACTTCCCAATTTTGTCTTTCTGGGCTGGAAGCAATTTCTTTATCACCAGATCCCCTTCTTGGAAAGTGCGAGGATTGACCTTCTTGTCGTAGGCTTTCTTGATTTTCTTTTGGTAAGCTTGCCCTCGACATATGGCGTCTAGCTGTTTTTCTTCGATTAAGTTCAACTGATCATGCCGGTTTTGGACCCATTCAGCTTATGTTAATTTTGCTTCCATGATAACTCGTAGGGAGGGTATTTCGACCTCTACTGGTAGTACGACCTCCATTCTATATACAAGGGAGAATGGGGTAGCCCCTGCGGAGGTTCGTACCGACGTTCGGTAGCCATGTAAGGCAAAGCGAAGCATTTCATGCCAATCTTTGTAGGTCACAACCATTTTCTGGATGATTTTCTTGATATTTTTATTGGCTGCCTCTACTGCACCGTTCATCTTTGGTCGGTATGGATAGGAATTGTGGTGCTGGATTTTGAAGTCTTGGCATAATTCCTCCATCATTTTATTGTTGAGATTGGTCCCATTATCAGTAATGAGCCTATGAGGGATGTCGTACCGACATATAACGTTTTTCTTGATGAAGGTGGTCACCACTTTCCGAGTCACATGCGCATATGACGCCGCCTCAACCCACTTGGTGAAATAGTCGATTGCTACCAAGATGAAACGATGGTCGTTAGATGCTTTGGGTTCAATGGGTTCGATGACATCCATGCCCCACATAGAAAATGGCCATGGTGTAGCCAGGTTGCTGAGAGGTGCGGGCGGCACATGAATATTATCAGCATAAATTTGGCATTTGTGACACTTCTTGGCATATTGGTGACAATCGGCTTCCATCGTGGACCAAAAATACCCTGCCCTAAGGATTTTCTTTGCCATGACATGCCCAGGTGTGTGGGTCCCAAAAGCTCCTTTGTGGATTTCCTTTATCAAGGTTTGGGCTTCTTCTTGGTCCACACACCTTAAGAGAGTGAAATCGGGGCTCTTTTTGTAGAGGGTTCCTTCAATCAATGTGAACCCTGCGGCCCTCTTGCGAATAGTTCACTTGTCATTGTCGCTGATTCTTTCAGGATATTCGCCCCTCATGAGATATTGCTTGATGTCATGATACCAGGGGTTTTGGTCGCGCTCGCCATTTACTGCCATGCAGAAAGCTTGTTTATCATGCAGCTTGACTTGAATAATTGGCATCTCATGTTCTTGATCCAGGGCAAACATGGATGATAGGGTGGCAAGGGCGTCGGAAATTTGATTGTCTTCCCGGGGGATGTACTGGAAGGTGACACTTTCCATTCTTGAGACCAAGTCCCGGATGTATTCTAGATATGGGATTAACTTGGAGTTTCGGGTTTCCCATTCACCTTTAAGTTGGTAGATGACAAGGGATGAATCACCGAATATTTTGAGCTTAGTAACCCCATGATCTAAAGCCGCTTGGATTCCTAGCGCACATGCTTCGTATTCGGCCATGTTGTTGGTACAATCGAAATTAAGCCTGGTCGTTACAGGGATGTGTTTCTTTTCGGGGGATATCAAAATAGCTCCTATCCCGTGTCCAAGCATGTTTGAGGCCCCATCGAAGAACATGGTCCATGCCTCTTCTTTGGTCTCTTCGTGTTCGATATGCATGATATGTTCATCAGGAAAGTCGTCTTGTAGGGATTGATATTCATTTGTTGATCCGCGGGCTAGATAATCTGCCAGGGGGCTACCCTTAATAGCTTTCTGGGTGACGTGAATGATGTCAAATTCTGAGAGGAGAACCTGCCACCTGTAGACCCCTAATTTTGCCCGGCCTCTCAATAAAAGCTAGGGAAACTTCACACGAAGAAAAAGATCGCCCAGCTAATCAATAAACACTAAGAAGACCTCCCACAATCACACGGAGTTCATCCTTTTCTCGAAAAAGGCCAAAGAGACTTCCTACATGATGATAAAAGCTCGCCCGGCATCTTAATGAGGGCCAAATAGACTTCCTACATGAAGATCAAGCTTCAAGGGACATCCATCGACATCAAACAATGTCCAAAAATAGCAAGGAAAGCTTCCCGGGGTCCCAGAACACAAAAACTGGACAAAACAGGTCGAGACCACCGTCCCAAAGTTGGGACGGCCGTCCCAACTATCCTGGGACAAGTGAGACGCGCGTCCCAAATGTGGGACGGCCGTTCCACTTCCCAGGGGGGTTGGCTGTGTGTTAAAAGTTCAAGTGGGACGGCTGTCCCACCCCAGACGGCTGTCCCGGCCCAGACGGCCGTCCCAAATTGCCTGGCAGCGAAAACTATAAATAGGAGGCTCATTTTGCTCATTTTACACACCTTAGACACTCTAGACAACTCAGAGCACTTGTCTACTTCTCTCCCTCCTTCGAATGATCTTTCTGATTGCCTTAAATAGGTAATAATTAGTTAAGGAATTATATTCCGGCATTCGATTCTTCTAGAAAATTTTAGTCGAGTCGAGTTTTGTCGTGAGGAGAGTCATTGTAGAGCGAGGGACTGCCGAAACGCGTCCTTATTGTAACAGAGTTGCTATATAAAGCTTGCTATGGAGGTTCTTCTCAAATCTCTTCTCTTTTACTGCTTTATTTATTACTTTCTGTATGCAATGTAACTAAAATCATGTAGATAGCCATTTTTAACATTATGCAATAAAATAGGGTAATCGCGTAATTTCTCGTAATCTTTACTCAAATGAATTAATCCGTCATAGGGAACCCGAAAGGGGCGTTGTGGGGTGCTAACACCTTCCCCACACGTAACTAACTCCCTTACCCAACTCTGGTTATAATGGCCAAGTTTGGTTTTTATTAAAATCAATGTCTTTTTCTCCTTTTCCAATGTTTATGGTCAAAACAATGGTGGCGACTCCAGAAGAACCCTTTTCGAAAACCTTGCTTCTATTAGAGGATAGTTCAGTGTTGAGCACCTCGGAAGTAATGAACATATTTTTAACAAAAAATGCGAGTCTAAACCATCTTTTCGAGACCGCTCGCATTAAACGTTCGAGATGTCCCTGGACGTCGGAACGGACGGCGGCGACACCACCTAGCTATTCTTCCAGTTAAAATGGGCTTCTCGAAGAGGTATTTGATTGGGTCCATTTTGGAGACCAACCATGTTGTATGTCGAGCCATGTACTGTCTGAGACGTTGAGTGACCCACACCAATGCACAACAGGTTTTTTCGAATGGTGTATAACGGGTTTCATAATCTGAAAATTTCTTACTGAGATAGTAAATGGCTCGTTCCTTTTTTCCGGTTTCGTCATGTTGGCCGAGCACACATCCCATGGACTCTTCAAGTATTGATAGATATAGGATCAGAGGTCTCCCTTCAACGGGTGGCACCAATACTGGCGGATTGGTTAAACAAGTTTTGATTTTATCGAACGCTTGTTGGCATTCTTCGTTCCATACCGTTGGCTGATTTTTGCGCAACAGTTTAAAGATGGGTATACATTTATCCGTCAACTATGCGATGAAACGGGCAATGTAGTTGATCCGGCCTAAAAAACCTCTGACCTCCTTTTCTGTGCTTGGTGGAGGCATTTCCAGAATTGCCTTTGTTTTGTCGGGGTCCACCTCAATTCCTCTTTTGCTGATAATGAACCCTAGGAGTTTTCCTGATCGTACTCCGAAAGTACATTTTGCCGGGTTTAGCTTAAGTTGATACTTCCGAAGTCGATCAAAAAGTTTTCGGAGATATTGAATGTGGTCCATTTCATTTCTGGACTTGGAAATCATGTCATCCACATATACTTCTATTTCCTTGTGGATCATGTCATGGAATAGCGTGACCATAGCCCTTTGATAAGTAGCCCCTGCATTCTTCAGTCCAAATGGCATTACTCGGTAGCAAAAGGTACCCCATGGTGTAATGAAGGAGGTTTTTTCTCTATCCTCAATGGCTAGCTTGATCTGGTTATACCCCGCATATCCGCCCATGAAGGAGTATAGTGTGTTGGTAGCGGTATGATCTACCAGCGTGTCTATGTGTGGTAGGGGAAAGTCATCTTTTGGACTTGCTCGATTGAGGTCCCTATAATCCACACACACCCTGACCTTCCCGGTCCTTTTGATGACAGGTACTATGTTGGCCAACCATTCTGGGTATTTGGAAACTACAAGGAAATTGGCATCCAACTGCCTTTGCACTTCCTCCTTTATCATTAAGGACCAGTCGGGTTTGATTCTTCTGAGTTTTTGCTTTAGAGGTCGGAATCCCTCTTTTAACGGCAATATATGTTCTACTATACTCGTGTCAAGCCCAGGCATGTCATGATAAGACCAAGCGAATACATCTATATATTCCTTCAAAAGCTGGATCAATCCCCTACCTTCTATTTGGGTGTCGATGTTCACCTTTTTCTCCTCATCCCCTTCTCCCAAATTAACAATTTCTATTTCTTCCTGATGCGGTTGTATGATGCGCGTTTCTTTTTCTAACATTCTTTGCATGTCCGGAGAGATGGTCTCCTGCTCACTGTCGGACTCGACCCATTCGCTTTCTGTTTCCGGGGTCCACGGAGATTCATCAATCACAAACATGATGTGTTTTCGGTTCTGTTTTAGTCATAGATTTTATTATTCAATTTATCTTTGAAAGAATAATAAATAGAAGAGGGAAAATAATGAATATGACAAAATGCCTCGTATATTAATAAAAATGAAGATGTATGTACAAGCCCTTTTAATCAAGATTCCTGCGGCCACGGGCGAGGACCGCAGGAGATATGGAAAAGCTTAAAAGAAACAGACACCCTAAGGTTGATCCTCCCAGTCCTCCCTTTCTGCTACTCTGGCTTCGATAGAGGTTTGGCGTCGACATCGGAAGTAGAGGCATCGAAAGTTATCCACCCGGCGTCGATTAATTCTTGAACCCGATACTTAAGGGTCAAGCAATTTTTTGTAGAGTGGCCAGGTGAACCCGAATGGTAAGCGCATTTCTCGTTTGGCTTATACCATTCGGGGTAGGGAGGCTCCAACTGCTTCTTGGGAGGAATGCAGGTCAGGAGCTTAGCCTCCAACAGCTGAGGCAGCAGCAGTCCATAGGAAGTGGAGATTGGAGTGAACTTCCTCTCTTTCTTGCGGGGCTGCCTGGGCGTTTGCGGGGTAGAAGAAGGAGTGGCAAAGTTGATTGCATGCACAAATTTGTCCTTCTTCTTACCAGCAGGCTTCCTGAATGAGACGCCAGCTTGGGAAGACTGTGCTATCTTCCCGCTCCTCAGCCCCTGCTCTACTCTTTCCCCCACAGTGACTATGTCCGAAAAGAGATTGGAGGTACTGGCTATCGCCTTATCGTAGTACTCTCCGGTCAGCGAATCGATGAACATAGCCACTGTCTCCTTGTCCATCAAAGGAGGCTCGATCTGGGCTGCCATCTCCCTCCATCTTTGGGCGTACGCTTTAAAAGGCTCGTCGTTCCTTTTACTTAGAGTCCTGAGATCTGACCTGTCGGGGGTCAGATCGATGTTGTATCGGTAACGGCGGAGAAAAGCGTCAGCCAGCTGTTTCCAGTTCTGGACCTGCCCTCTCTATAACTGCATGTACCAGTTGAGAGTTGTATCTGCCAGACTCTCCTGGAAGCAGTGGATCAGGAGTTTTTCGTTCTCAGCATGAGCGACCATCTTACGACAATACATTGTAAGATGGTTCTTTGGGCAGGTCATCCCGGCGTACTTGGGGAAGTCCGGGATCTTAAATTTGGGAGGGAAACAGATGTTCTTCACCAGGCACATGTCTGCCACCTCCTTGACGTCGAAGTTGTGCCCTTTGACCGCCTTCAGCCTCTCCTCCAGGGCGGAGAGTTGTTGTTTGGACACTTCTGGGGTAAGGATGCGTGCAGTCTTAGCATCCTTCCGGTCAAAAAATTATTCTTCCTCCTCTTCCTCATGGGGAGGGATATGTTCAGCTTGATCTTCGCCCTTGCTCTGACCCTGGCGTATGACCTCCATCAGTTGGGCCACTTGCTCGCGGAGGGTATTGACCTCCGTAGTGAGCTTTCGGTTCTGCTCTTCCAAGTTTTCCATTGCTTTTGCTTTTTGTGCACGAGTACGGGTGGGGAGAGGACCAACCACTTTCTAGAATGCCCATGGATTGCACCTGAAATAGTTGAGGGCCTTCACAAAAAAGTAGCAGGGATTGCACCGAAGCCCATGGAGCAATGCAAGGCGAAGAGGTCAGGGTGGGTGACTTTGCCCTGACTTTCCTTCCACCCGTGGATGGTTCCCTCTAACAGCTTGTAACGAATGCGGAGGGCAGGGATAAGCACAGACCCCTTCAGTAAGGTCGGCAATACTCGTGCCCCGGTGAGATCTTCCCATATCTCACTGGCTGTGAGGGTAGGTGGCCGCTCACAAATAGCCCCTTGATACCCTGGGGTCAGGATAACCTCGGGCTAGACGAAGCCGATGGCAACGTTGAATTCGTCCAACGTTGTCGTCCGATAAGACCCGTTCATGAAGTACGAGACCATTTTAACTGGAGGAATGCCCAGGATTATGGTAGGCAGCTCCATCATCGTAATGGAGGCAAGAAACTCCATTACGACTTGCGTATACATGCGGGTAGGGGGAGGTTGGAAGAGGAAGTCCCACCTAATGCTCTCGATGTACCCCCGCACGTCGTCCTCCCATCCAAACTCAGCAAGGATACGAAAATCCAACCTCAGCATGGGATGCCAGGTATAACCTGGGATGTGCTCGAGCCTGGCCTGATGCTGGGGTGTTAGTTGGGTTAGGTCCAGAGGAACTGGGGCCGCATATGTGCTTGGGCCGGAACCCCACCCTCTCTTTCTGGATGACTCTCCTCTATGCATCTTTGGTAAAAGTGCTCAAGAATATAGAAGAAAATGAAGGGAAAGAAAGAATGGATGCTCTAAACCACCCCCCATGCCCCTCTATTTATAGATTTTTGCAAAGGGTCGAGACCGCCGTTTGGGATTTCGAGACGGCGGTCTCAATTTAACGAGACTCGGGACCGTCGTCTGGAACTTGGAGACGGTGGTCGCATTTTTGGCCTATGGCGAGATGGCCTTCTCGCCAAGCGAGAAGGCGGTCTCGTTTCTGTCTAATGGCGAGACGGCGGTCTCGAAATTCAAGAAGGCGGTCTTACTTTTTAAAGAGTTTTTTTTTTGTTTTTTTATTTGAAGAAATAGGACCTTGTTCAAAAACATTTTATGCATGCAATGTTTTCATGTTTGATGTCCTATAATGCTATTTCATTAGTTTTTTAGAAGGATTAACTTGTGTGTCTTAAGGAGACAGGGAGCCTTCTGATGTTTGCTTCTTTGCTGTACTGATTTGTGCCGTTCCGGACTTAACGTGACCGAAGAATGATTTATGGTTTGGAGAGGACATGTAGACCCCAAATCTTACCCGACCTCAAAATAAGAGAAGAAGACCTCCTATTCGAAGATGGACGAAGCCTTAAAAGCCACTAGGAGAGATTATTAGGCCCTATATTAGGATATGAAGGATTTTTTGTACAAAAATAAGGATTTTCACCTTCAGGAGTCGAGACCGCCGTCTCGCTTTTTGGGACCGCCGTCTCGTTTGGCGAGACGGCCATCTCGCCACTTGCCAATGACGAGACCCCTTTCGTTTGGCGAGAAGACCCTCTCGTCACTTGGAAAGTCGATACCGCCGTCTTGCCAAACTAGACGGCAGTCTCACCACTTATGCAAGTCGAGACCGTCGTCCCGAATGGCGAGACGGTCATCTCGACCTTGCCAGTCAAGACGGCCGTCTTGACCTGACAGGCACGAATCCCTATAAATAGTGAGCGCTTCCCCCTTCATCTCACATAGTTCTTACACTTTCCCTTCTACACTTTCTTCAATTTCTCTTCCTAGAGTCCCTCCGAAGCATTTCTGGAGTTTCTGAGTGTCTTAGAGAGCTTTTTATAGCATTTTGAGAGAGTTTTTGGCGTTGTAAGAGCGAAGGGTTGCCAAAACGCACCCTACTTTCAAGAAAATTAATCAAAAGCTTGCCTCGGAGGTTTCTTCATTCTCTCCCTCTCTTTTACTGTCTTTATTTTTATGATTAAATTGCGTAATAGACATTAGGGCCATGTAGTCATTATTTTAATTCCGCAAATAAAAGGGTAAAAGCGTATTTTCAAAAGCTTATTTATAAAATAGCTGGCCTATCATAGGGAACCCGAAAGGGGCATCGTAAGGGAACTAACACTTCCCTTACACGTAGCTAACTCCCTTACCCAACTCTGGTTTTAATGACCAAAGTTGGTTTTTCAAAAAACCAACGCCTTTTTCCTCCTTTCTCGATGTTTCCGGTAAAAACATCGGTGGCGACTCCATAAGAACCCCTTCAAATTAGTTCTTAGGTTAGCTCGGTTATCGGACAACCTAAGAACACCTTTTCGAAAATCTCGCCCCTAGGTTCAGCCCGGTTATCAGACAACCTAAAGGCATTGTAACCTCACCCATAAAAACGCGAAAAATGGAAAAGTCAGAACCATCGCATCGCTCCGACCGCCTCTTTTTGACGGCGGCGATAGATGGCGACTCCACTGGGGAAGCCTAGAGAGTTGATCCCATTTAGTGATGGGCCAGCTTAATAAATAAACTAAGAAATTACGCTTTTAACCTACCTTGTATTATAACATGCTTTAATTGCTTGGCTTTAATAACTGTTGTTTGTTTATTTCACGCAATTGTTTGAAATAAAAAACTGTACACAAACCCTTGCACACGACAGTTCCCTCTATACCCGGGGGCAAGTGAGAAATCCATAGGGAGTGGGTGGCAGGTATGGTTCGCCATAGTGATGGCCTTGAGCCCACCGGTGTGATCGGAAACCACCACTCAAGGTGATAACCTTCCTCTTTTGGCACAAAGACTGACTATGACCTTAGTGCTAAGCATGGTCGGAAGGTTGGAGAGTGGGGACCCTATAATGGGGGCACCTTGGGGGCCTTAGCCTTGGTGAGAACAGTTAGAACCTACCCTTGCCAATGCACTTTTCTGCAGGAAAACCCTAACTCGTGATTAAAACGACTTCTCACCTGTTCACGGATGATTGGATTGAATGTGCATTTGTTTGTTGCATTTGATTGCATAAGCATAACCAAACAACAGAAAAATCACCAAAAATATCTTTTACAATAAACGCCCTTATCTCGGACAGTCTGCCTTTTAGCTAGCCTGATTTCAGGTTCTTTGTAAGCTAAGTAGCCACACAGTCCGACAGAAGAGATAAGGGACGCTAAAAAATATTCTTTCGCAATAAGCCATTTTATCTCGGACAGTCTGCCTTTTACCTAGCCTGGCTTCAGGTTCTTTGCAAGCTAAGTTGCCACACAGTCTGACAGAAGAGATAAAAGGCCCCAAAATAAAAATAAAAGCCCAAATCAAATAAATGGGACCTTGTTCATAAACATTAAAATTCATAAAAACATCCATATAGATATTTTACTTTTCCAAAAATAAACACGTCAACACCATCATAGATCATGTAGAAATAAAACATGATAAATAGGAAAAAAAACACTCACATTCATATCTACAATAAGCATCATATTCATAAAACATGCATTTTGGTTTTAGAAAATGGAGGGGACTAGTAGACAATTGAAGAAAGTGGACATTCCCCGATACCATACTGAAAAGCTGGAACGACTTTGCGCATTAATGCCGTCAGAGGTCCGCTCCGACTTCAAAAAATCCTATGGACGGATCCTCAACCTGTTGAAGATCTGCGTCGATCCCATTTTTATCAGGGTTCTAGTTCATTTCTGGAACTCTAGTCTGCGCTGCTTTGAATTCCCGCAGTTCGACATGGTGCCTACTTTGGAGGAGTATGAGATTATGCTAAAATGGCCCAAATCAGTCGGGGTCCATATTTGCCATGAGGCATATACTCCTGTAGCATAAGTCGCTGCCATCATCCGGTTGCCATTCCGGCCGACTACGTTGGTAGAAAAAGGGAAAATCCAAGGTTGGAAAGTCTCGATGTTAGAAGACCATCTATCCTCTTTGGCTAAAAAGGTAGAATGGACTGCTTTTAACAAAACCCTAGCCTTAATCATATTTGGAACAATCTTGTTTCCCTTCCATATCGACACAGTAAATCAAGCCGTCATGGACGCCTTCTTCGTCTAGGATGTGAACTCGAAGAGTCCCTTGCCTGCATTTCTTGCCGACACCTTGCTCTCGGTGGAATTTTGCCGCCAGAAGCAAGGAAAAACACTCCGTTGTTGCTCTTCACTAATTTTTGTGTGGGGAATCACACATTTCTACGCCTCTAGTCACATGGGGATGTTCCCCGACCCTTTGAGGATCTTCTCCAAAATCCCTTTCCACCGACGCTTGACCTCAGAGTGGAGGGACGAGTTGGAACAATGGGGTGCCAACCAATTATCCTGGGTCTGCCCTTGGTTCCGACCCGATCCAGTCCTCATCAGATGTGGGGATTATCCGAGCATACCGTTGATAGGACTCAGGGGTTGCATAGCCTATTCACCGAGAGTAGCTATGAGACAACTCATGAGGACCCAAACTACAATATCACGAAAGGAGCTCGGAGGACTGTGTTTCTTCGGAGACCCATGCACCATTGCTAACTCACTAGCTATGAGAAAAGAATGGGAGAAAACAGTCTTTATGGGAGATAGAGAGCTAGGAAAAGCTCGAGTAGCTGTCTCCAGTGACTACAAGGAGTGGAGAAGGAAAAGAGGGATGTCTCAACCATCCACCTCACTCGCTACATGTTTGAATAGTGAAGAGCTGCAAACTCAAGTTGACGCCTTGACCCAAAGGATAGAAATCATGGGAGCCCATATGAGGGCCCTTGAAGAAAGAGAACAAGAATTTATCCTCACCATAGATGGTCTACAGAGGCAATGCAAGAAAAAAGATCATGAAATAGAGCGCCTCAAGGATCAGTGTGCTGACTCTAATGAGCAAGCTATCCGAGCATCCAAAGCTGCTAGAACCAACTCGGATAGCCAACTTCAAGAAATAACTGCCAAATCAGCATGTCTTGCGGCCGAATCAGCAAAACAGGCTCAAAGATCAAGGACTTGTTACAAGACCTCACAAGGACTCGGTTAGAAATATGCCAAGAGCAAGAGGCCAATCGGAGACTCAACAAAAGTCTCACTGAGCTACGCTGCAAAGAAAGAGACGGGCTAGCTCAATATGGCCAAGTACTACGAGAAAAGGATCGAGCCCTTGCAAAACTCGACGAACTACAAGCCTTGGTTGTCCATCAAGAGGCAAAGATCAAAGAGGCTCAAAAGTACAGTGAAGATATGAGCCAGGCAGTCCAGAAGCAAAGCGAAGCACTCGCCCGTCACGTCCGGGAAGCTTCGTAGTATGAAATAGGGGAATGTACACCTTCTACGGATAAATGAAATTTTTCTTATTCAACAATTGTCTACTTGCATGCATATCATTCATTCATTTGCACATTTTATTTCCCCTCCTTCACTTTTCATAAACAAGATAATAAAAAGGAAGGATTAACTGACACGTCTTCCAAATCAGAAGAATGGAGAGAAAGTCGCTTTTAATCAAGCTCTCTCCAACGGTCGATCCACCATAAAAGGATCATAAACCTTGACCGTTGGTCCTCAAAACCAATAAGGAAGAGGGGGCAAGGACACCCGTGCGACTATTTATGTCACGTCCTTTCCCCTACGAATCAAATAAAGTTGTACCGTGGAGATACGGAGAATCTTCACCAATAAAGGAGGACATCTCCAATATAGCCAGCATCGGGGGACATGACTAGAAGTGGAAGAGTCTACTCCCCCAAGGACTTACAAGAAGATGCCCCCAAGAATAAAGGAAAAAATAAGCAGACCGAAGAAAAAGAAAATAAAGAATCCAAGGAGGGGACCGAGGAATTACTCCAGTTTATAAGGCAAAATGAGTATTCCATTATTGACCAGCTCAATCATACACCTGCAAAGATAACTCTATTATCTCTAATGATGAGCTCGGAACCGCATAGAAATGCCCTGATGAAGGTCTTGAGCGAAGCGCATGTACCTCACACCATATCCCAAGAAAAGGTTGAGAGGATTGTCGGTCACATCATGACAAGTGATCACCTCAACTTCACAGAGGAAGAACTCCCCATCGAGGGGTCAAACCACAACAAGCCCTTGCACATTTCCATCAAGTGCAAGGAGTACCTCATCGCCAAAGTTCTTGTGGATAACGGGTCATCCTTGAACGTGATTCCCAAGTGCACACTTGACAAGCTGACTATTCAAGGAACCCGTCTTCGCCCAAGCAACACTATCATTCGAGCCTTCGACGAATCCAAACGAGAAGTAGTGGGGGAAGTCAACCTGCCAATCCAAATTGGACCCAATATCTTCAATGTCGATTTCCATGTAATGGATATTACTTCGACTTATAGTTGTCTCCTCGGTAGACCTTGGATTCACGACGCCAAGGCGGTACCTTCAACGCTCCACCAAAAAGTCAAGTTTATAGTGGATAACAAGTTGGTCACGGTCCAAGCAGAAGACGATATCCTGATCAGTGGACCATCCACCCAACCTTATGTGGATGCGGCAGAAGAGGCCCTTGAAACATCTTTCCAAGCGCTCGAAATTGCCAGTGTAGGGAGACTTCCCAAAAACACGAAGGTAGCCCGCATGATGATGAAGCATGGTTACCATCCTGGCCAAGGACTAGGGGCAGATTCCCAAGGCATGAGGGAACCCCCAGAATTCAAAGATAATCCTTTCAAGTGTGGCCTAGGATATGACCCTACTAAGGGCCGAGCAGAAGGAAGAAAAGGGAAGTCTCCCCTCCGCACACTCAAACAGATATTTCGAAGCGGGGGGATGCAAGCGTCAAGAGCTACCCTAGTCATTAGGAGATCTTTTTCTTCACTTAAGGGATGTAAACCCAATGATTGTTAGAGATTATCCCCCGGGGCTAGCCCGACCCCCGGGCATTTCAGGGCACATATTCTCTTATTAATTAATAAAGAATACACTTCTTACTATCTGCTTCTCTTCTTGCTATTTCATGACTAGACCTCACAATAACCTTGTCTAAGTAAACAAAAAAGAAAAAGAAGAATAAAAAGCGCGTCCTAGTAATCAAAATTTACCATTGCCATTACAATCATGCTGGTCAATTAGAAGCACAAAATAAGGCTTTACCTCACCATAAATAAAGTCATGCTTCCCCAATATTGTGAAAAAAAAATAAACAAAAAGAAAAGAAAAAGCCCATAGAAGCCAAAGGCGAAAAAAAGAGAGGGCAAAATACCCGGTAGGAAACCCATTAAGGGGACTATGCAAAAGATAGGGTCAACCCAGTAGGACACCCGAACAAAAATAAAGGGTAGCCTAGGAAAAAGTTAGGGTTACAAAATAAGGTATGCAAGGATTCCCTAAACAAAAACAAAAAAAAGGAACCTAGACAAAAGATAGGACCAAAACACAATATCCGAGTTCGAAAACCCAAATGGCGATCTAGGGAAATCAACCATCCATAAAAAGCAATGGAAATAGGCTAAGGCGCAAATCCAAAAAAAAAAAAAACAAAAAAAAAGGTGGGTTTGCTTAGACAAAAGCTTAAACACCTAGGCCTAACCTTAGCCAACCATTCTTACAAAATCCTTTCTAATAAAAAACAATCTAAAAACATAAGCCGTTGAATTTATCCTTTACTTCTTTTCTCTTGACCCTCACAACATTATTTTAATAATTAATTTGGGATTATGGAGGCGTATAGTCAACAAGAGGATTGAAACCCCTAAAGTGAAGAAAAAGGGACACCAACATGGCAAAGTGTGCTCTCCAACAAAAAAAAGGAAAGAAAAAGAAGAAAGAAAGAAGAAGGGAAAATTATTCTTCGGTCAAGCTAAGTCCGGAACGGTACAGCCAAGTATAACAGAAAGAACAATGATAAGAGGGCACCTGTCTCTACAAGGCACACCAGTTAATCCTTCTGAAAAACTAATGAAATAGGCATTATAGGACATCAAACATGAAAACATTGCATGCATAAAATTTTTTTGAACAAGGTCCTATTTTCCAAAAAAAAAAAAACTTCTAAAAAATGAGACCGCCGTCTCGTTCTCCCAGACCGCCGTCTTGATTCGTGCTGAAACGAGACCGTCGTCTCAATTTCCGAGACTACCATCTCGACTTGGACAAAAACGAGACCGCCTTATCGCTTGATGAGAGGGCCGTCTCACCAGAAGCCAAAGTCGAGACCACCGTCTCGAAGTTCCAAACAGCGGTCCCGAATCCCGCGAAGTCGAGACTGCCGTTTCGACTTCCCAGACGGCGGTCCCAAATCTGGCCAAAAATCCTATAAATAGGGAGGCCTTGAGGGGTTCCAAACACCCTTTCCTACATTCTGTCACTCCTTTCTCCCACATTTGAGCATCCTACTACCAAAATGCATAGAGGAGAAGCATCCAGAAAGAGAAAGGATCCGTCTGGCCCCAACATCTCCACGGCCCCAGCTCCACAAGATCCAACGCAGCTCTCACCCTCACACCAGGCCCGCCTGGAACACATCCAGAGGTACACTTGGCACCCTATGCTAAGTCTAGACTTCACCATCCTCGCTGAGTTCGGTTGGGAAGACGACGTCCGCACCCACCTCGACAGCATCAGATGGCGCTTCCTCCTCCAGTCTCCACCCACTCACGTCTACCCCCAGGCAATGATGGAGTTCCTCGCCTCCATCGCATACTGTGAGCTTCCCACCATGGTGTTGGGCCTCCCACCGACGAAGATGGTGTCCTATTTCATGAATGTGATGTACCGGACAACGACCCTGGATGAATTCAATGTTTCGATTGGATTCGTCCAGCCCGAGGACGTCCTGACTCGGGAATACCAGGAGGCCATTTGCGAGTGCCCCGTTACCCTCACCGCCGACGAGATGTGGGAGGAACTCACCGGGATGCACACCTTGCCATCCCTACTGAAGGGTTTCGCACTCTCTCCCGCCCTCTGCATTTGCCACAAGCTGCTGGCTGGGACTGTCCACGGGAGGAAGGAGAGCCAAGGTAAGGTAACTTACTCAGACCTTTTCGCCCTGTCGCCGCCTCCCAAAATGAAGGGGCGGTCGGAGCGACGCGATGGTTTTTTCGACCCTCTTGTTTTCGCGTTTTTTATGGGTGGTTACAACGTCCTTAGGTTGTCCGATAATCGGGCTAACCTAGAGACGAGGTTTTCGAAAAGTGTTCTTGGGTTGTCCGATAACCGGGCTAACCCAAGAACGGGTTTTGAAGGGTTCGTGGAGTCGCCACCGATGTTTTTACCGGAAACATCGGAAAAGGTGTTAAAAAGGCGTTGGTTTTCGAAAACCAACTTTGGTCATTAGAACCAGAGTTGGGTAAGGGAGTTAGTTACGTGTAAAGGAAGTATTAGTTCCTTTACAACGCCCCTTTCGGGTTCTCTATGATAGGCCGACTACTTTGGATAAATAATTAAACTGGGAAATTGCACTTTTACCCTTTTATTATGTGGTATTTAAAGATTATGACTACATGGCCCTAGTGTCTATTGCATAATTTTAAATGAAAGCGATAAAATTAGAAAGAGAGAGGATGCACCTCCAAAGCAAGCTTTTTATATTTCTCTCTAAAGAGTGGGTGCTTTTTGGCAACCCTTCACTCTACAACTCTCAGAAACTCTAGAAATGCCTCGGAGGGATTCTAAAGAAGATTTAGAACGCTCAATTTATGCCTAGAGACACTCAGAAAACTCCGGAAATGCTTCGGAGGGGTTCTAGAGAGATAAAATCTAGAGAGATGGAGGAGCTACTGTGCTTGGTGTGTGGAAATGAGGGGGGGAGAGCCCCTATTTATAGTTTTTCGCGCCTGACAGTGGCGAGACCGGCGGTCTCGTCTGACAGGGTCGAGACCGCCGTCTGGACAATCTAGACCGCCGTCTTGACCATGGCAAGGGGTCGAGACCGCCGTCTGGAAAACCCAGACCACCGTCTCGACCTTTGCAGTGGCGAGACCGCCGTCTGTGCAAGTGAGACGGCGGTCTCGTCCCTAGCGTGAGGAGAGACGGCGGTTTGGTCCTCCCAGACGGAGGTCTCGTCCCTTCAGGGCGAGAAACTTTATTTTTTGGGCCAAAAAACTCTCCTATCTTAGTACGGGGGCCTAATAGTCTCTCCTAGTGGCTTGTTAGGCTTCGACCGTCTTCAAATAGGAAGCTTTCTGACTTTATTCTGAGGTCGGGCAAGATTTGGGGTCTACAGCTGCCCCCCCTTTACCCGACCAGTCGACTGCTGGCCTTTTGTGCCAGGGTGATCGACTGGAGGGTAAAGGAGTTGACCCTCTTGCCCGGTCGCCCTTCAGATGTTCCGTCTTTGCGGCGGATGATCTTCTGGGGGAATGTTGTGTTGTGCGCTTCTGGGATGCTCCTTCGATGCGGTAGCTGACCCCTTCGGCTGATGGGTACGAACCCCCATCTGGTTTGACGAGTACGAACCCCCGCCCGGTAAGCCCCCTTTTGTAAGGCCTGATGAGTTTACACCCCCATCTGGTGTTTTAACCTCTGGATGCTCCATCTTGCGGTAGCTGATCCTTTGGCTATGGTGGCGGCTTACTGATTTTGACCATGCGCCGTTGTGAAACCTCGGGATGCTCCTTTGACGCGGTTGCTGACCCCTTGGCTGACGAGTATGAACCCTCGTCTGGTTATGTGCCTCTGGATGCCCCTTCTTGCGGTGGCTGATCCTTTGGCAATGGTGGCGGCTTACTGATTCTGACCATGCGCCGACTCTCTAGGAGTGTTTTCTGTGTTTGGTAGATGTGTTTATCCGGGTTATGCCGGGAATTTTGTTGGTTTGTTCATCTGGCCCTATTGGTGGCCGGGGATTCTTTGTTTTTGTTCCTTTGGTGGTAGTCATCCGACTTCTTGCTGGTTGGTCGGGTTCTTCTCTTCTCTTTTTGTGTTCGACTCTTGGTAGTCGATTTTTTTATTGGTTGAGGTGATGACTTAATCCTGCCTTTTTTCCCTCGCGGTTTTAACTCTTTTTTCTCGCGATTTTGGATTTTGGCTTTTTCTTGAGCGTATGTCTTTTCTCTTTTAAGTTTTTTTTGTTACGCTGACTTTTGCAAAAGAAGGCAAAGAATGCATGAAATAAAATTTTATTCATGGGAAATTTTATTACAACAGCTTTTATCTAGGCAGGTGCAATCCCTAGGGGCTATCATCAGGGGAATCAGAGTAAGGAAACCCCTTGTACATGTGATACCGGAAATTTATTTGCTCTTGGATTTCATCACGGAAGTCCTCTTGGAATGTCGTCCAATCCTGCCGTATCCTCTGCTGCTCCTGGTAGATCTCGTCCTGGCCAGCTTGGAAGGCCTGCTGGCTAGCATCCTGGGCCTGCTGCCACTGGGTCTGCTGCTCTCGCCACACCGCCATTTGGCTGAGTTGCTGGCTCAAATCATTCATGTGTTGGTGCATGCCAGCAAAGTCATCCGTGTACAATGGTGGTTGTTGCTGCTGCTGTTGTTGCTGCTGGGAGCCGGGAGACGTGGGCATATCTTGCATCGCCACTAGCCCCTGGATGTCCAGCTCGAAGTCCAGGGAGGGGTGCAGGGCGAAGTGGCTTCCTCGACGTATCAGCATTCCCATTGATGGGCTCGGGTCGGAGGTTGCGGGCCAGCTCTTCCCGGTCAGGGCACCCCATTCTCTCTGCCCGAGGGGTAATCAGGGGAGCTACGAGGATGGCCCCCGTAGATCTACTCCCGAAGTCCTTAAGGGCCATCAGGAGGAAGTATCCAGGGTTGCAGCGCTGCCTCTGGTGCATGCAGTAGAGGACAAAGAGATCTAGGAGGGATATCTTACCCTGGCTCTCCTTCCTCCCATGGATTGTGCCTGCTAGCAGCTTGTGGCAAATGCGGAGTGCTGGTTGCAGTGCGGAGCCTCTCATTAAAGTGGGCAGTGTGGTTGCTCCTGTGAGATCATGCCACATGTCTGCGGAGGTGAGGTTGGCAGGCCGAGAGCAGATGGCCTCTCGGTATTCCCGGGTCAGTGCTTCCTCGGGCCGGATGAATCCAATGGACACATTGAATTCTTCCAGGGTGGTGGTGTGGTATTGCCCACCCATGAAATAGTCGACTTTCTGGTGTTTTTTTTTTGTTGTTGTTTTGAATAGGAAATAGGACCTGGTTCAAAAACATTTTATGCATGCAAATGTTTTCATGTTTGATGTCCTATAATGCCTACTTTAATTAGTTTTTCAGAAGGATTTAACCGACGTGTCTTGTTGTTGAAAGCCTTCTGATTTGCCGCGTTTATTTTTGGCTGTACCATGCCAGACCTCTTGTGACCGAAGAGTAATTTCTTTCTTTCTTTTCTCCTCTTTCTCTTTGTTCGTTTTTTTTTTTTTTTTTTGTAGAGCACTTTTTGTCATGTAGTGTCCCTTTTTCCTTGCTTTTAGGGATTTCAATCCTCTTGTTGACTATACGCCTCCATATTCCCAAATTAATTATTAGAATATTGTCGTGAGGGTTAAGAGAAGAGAAGTGAAGGAGGTAAAAAATCAATGGTTTGTGTTTTAGAGGGTTGATTTTTATTGATAAAAGGATCTGTAAGAATGGCTGGCTAAGGTTAAGCCTGGGTGTTTAAGCTTTGTCTAAGCAAACATTTTTTTCCCCTTTTTTTTGTATTTGCGCTTTATTGCTTTCATTTCCATTGCTTTTAAATGGCTAGTTGATTTCCCTAGATCGCCCTTTGGGTTTTCGAACTAGGATACTGTGTTTGGCCCTAACTTTTGTCTAGGTTCCTTCCTTTGTAAAATTTTGGAGAAATCCTAGCGGACCTTATTTGTAACCCTAACTTTTGCCTAGGCTACCCTTTATTGTTGTTCGGGTGTCCTACCGGGTTGACCCTATCTTTTGTGTAGCCCCCTTAGTGGGTTTCCTACCGGGTAATTTGCCCTTTTCTTTGGCCTTTGGCTTCTCTGGGCTTTTTCTTTTTTGTGGATTTATTTTTTTGTTCACAGTATTGGCGAAGCATGACTTTCTTTATGGCTTAGGTGAGGTCTTATTTTTATGTGCTTCTAATCAACTAGTTTGATGGCAATAACAATGGTAAATGTCGATTATTGGATGCGCTTCTTTTTCTTCTTTTCTTTTTATGTTCACTTAGACAAGGTTATTTATGTGGTCCAGTCAGAAGTAGAAGGAAGAGAAGCAGATAGAAAAAATCATTCTTTATTAATTAATAAGGGAATATGTGCCCTAAGATGCCCGGGGGTCGGGCTCGCCCCGGGGGATAATCTCTAACAATCATGGGGTTTACATCCCTTAAACGAAAAAAAAGATTTCCTAATGACTAGAGTGGTTCTTGACGCTTGCACCCCTCCACTTCGGAAAATTTGCTTGAGTGTGCGGAGGGGAGACTTCCCTTTTTTCCTTTCTGTGCGGCCCTTAGTAGGGTCATATCCTAGGCCATACTTGTAAGGGTTGTCTTTGAATTCTGGGGGTTCCCTCATGCCTTGGGAATCTGCCCCCAGTCCTTGGCCAGGATGGTAACCATGCTTCAACATCATGCAGGCTACCTTTGTGTTTCTGGGAAGTCGTTCTATACTGGCAATTTCGAGCGCTTGAAAAGATGTTTCAAGGGCCTCTTCAGCCGAATCCACATAAGGTTGGTTGGACGGTCCACTGATCAGGATATCGTCTTCTGCTTGGACCGTGACCAATTTGTCACCCACTATGAATTTGACTTTTTGGTGGAGCGTCGAAGGTACTGCCTTAGCGTCATGAATCCAAGGCCTGCCGAGGAGACAACTATATGTTGGAGTAATATCCATTACATGGAAATCGACATTGAAGGTAGTGGGTCCCACTTGGATTGGCAAATTGATCTCTCCCACTACTTCTCGTTTTGATCCGTCGAAGGCTCGAACGATGGTGCTGCTTGGGCGCAGACGGGTTCCTTGGATAGTCAACTTATCCAGTGTGCACTTGGGCATCACGTTCAGGGACGACCCGTTATCCACAAGAACTTTGGCGATGAGGTATTCCTTGCATTTAACCGAGATATGCAAGGGCTTGTTATGTTTTGGCCCCTCGAGGGGGAGTTCTTCCTCTGTGAAGGTGAGGTGATCGTTTGCCGTGATGTGACCGACGATCCTCTCAACCTTTTCTTGGGATATTGTGTGAGGTACATGCGCCTCGCTCAAGACCTTCAGCAGGGCATTCCGGTGCGGTTCTGAGCTCATTATCAAAGATACCAATGTGATATTTGCAGGCGTACGGTTGAGCTGGTCAATAATGGAATACTCACTCTGCCTTATAAACTGGAGTAATTCCTCTGTCTCCTCCTTGGTTTCTTTATTTTCTTTTTCTTCTTCGGTCTTTTTATTTTTTCCTTTATTTTGGAGGACATTTTCCTGTGTGTCCTTGGGGGAGTATATTCTTCCACTTCTCGTTGTGCCCCCAATGCCGACTATGTTTGTTATTTCTTCTTTTATTGGTGGAGATTCTCCATATCTCCATGGTACAGCTTTATTTGATTCATAGGGGAAAGGACGTGGCATAAATAATCGCACTGGCATCCTTGCCCCCTCTTCTTTACTCTTGAGGACCAACGGCCGAGGTTTATTTCCCTCTTGCGATAATTCGACCGTTGGGGTGCGCTTTATTAGGAGTGGCTTTCTCTCCATTCTTCTGAGTTGGAAGACGTGTTAGTTAATCCTTGCTTTTTATTATCTTATTTATTAAGCGTGAAGGAGGGGAAATTAAATATGCAAATGCATGTTCATGTATGCAAGTAGTCAACTGTTGAATAAGGAAAAATATTTCATTAATTCATTGGAAGGTGTACATTCTCCTATTCCATACTACGAAGCGTCTGTTGGCAAAAACGGAAAAGCCTAAAGAAACCCACAGGCGGGTCTTGATTCCTCTGTAGTTCTCTCTCGGCTTCCCGGACATGGTGAGCGAGCTCTTCGCTTTGCTTGTGGACTGCCTGGCTCATATCTTCACTGTACTGTTGAGCCTCTTTGATCTTCGCCTCTTGATGAACGACCAAGGCTTGTAGTTCATCGAGCTTTTCAACGGCTCGGTCCTTCTCTTGCAGTACTTGGCCGTACTGAGCTAGCCCGTCTTTCTCCTTAAGGCGTAGCTCAGAGAGACTTTTCGTGAGTCTCTTGTTGGCCTCTCGCTCTTGGCGGATGTCTAACCGAGCCTTAAGGAGCCCTTCCGACAACTCCTTTATCGTTTGAGCCTGCTTAGCTGATTTGGCCTCAAGGTGTGCTGCTTTGGCGGTTATTTGGCTATCCGAACTGGTTTTAGCAATTTTGGATGCTCGGATAGCTTGTTCGTTAGCGTCAGCACATTGGTCCTTGAGGCGCTCTATTTCATGATCCTTTTTCTTGCCTTGCCTTTGTAGACCGTCAATCGTGAGGATAGATGCTTGCTCTTTTTCCTCAAGGGCCCGTATCTGGGATCCCATGATTTCTACCCTCTGGGTCAAGGCATTGACTTGTGCCTGCAGCTCTTCGTTGTTGGCAATTGGCACGGGTGTGGTGGATGGTTGAGCCATCCCTCTTTTTCTTCTCCACGACTCGTAGTCACTGGTGATAGTTACCCGAGCTTTTCCTAGCTCTCTGTCTCCCATGTAGACTGGCCTCTCCCATGCTTTTCTCATGGTTGATGAGTTGATGATCGTGCATGGGTCTCCAAAGAAGCACAGTCCTCCGACCTCCCTTCGGGAAATAGTAGTTTGGGTCCTCATGAGTTGCCTCATAGCTACTCTAGGTGAGTAGGCTATGCAACCCCTGAGTCCTATCAAGGGTATGTTCGGATAGTCCCCACATCTGATGAGAACGGGGCCAGGTCGGAACCAAGGGCAGACCCAAGATATACTGTTGGCGTCCTTTCGTTCTAACTCATCCCTCCATTCTATAGTCAGGCGTCGTTGGAGGGGGATTTTGGAGAAGCTTCTCAAGGGGTCGGGGAATATCCCCATGTGACTGGAGGCGTAAAGATGTGTGATGCTCCACACGTATAGTAATGAAGAGCAGCAGCGGAGTGTTCTCCCTTGCTTCTGATGGCAAAAATTCATCGAGAGCAAGGTGTCGGCAAGAATAGCAAGCAAGGGACTCTTTGAGTACACGTCCCAAGCGAAGAAGGCGTCCATGACGGCTTGATCTATTGTGTCGAGGTGGAAGGGCAACAGGATTGTTCCGAAGATTATTAGTGCCAGGGTTTTGTTGAAGGTCACCCACTCTGCCCTCTCAGCCAGGTAGGACAGGTGGTCTTCTAACATTGATACTTTCCACCCCTGGGTGTTCCCTCTTCCTATCAGGGTACTCTGTTGGAACGGTAGATGGATAAGGGCAGCGACTGGTGCTGTAGGAGTATATGCCTCGTGGCGAACATGGACCCCGGCTGATTTAGGCCATTTCAACATAGCTTCATACTCCTCTAAGGTGGGCACCATGTCGAACTACGGAAATTCAAAGCACCGCAGACTGGAGTTCCAAAAGTGAATCAGTACCCTGAGGAAGACCTGATCGACACTGATCTTTAGGAGGTCCAAAATCTGTCCATAGGACTTTTCAAAATCAGTGCGGACCTCTGGTGGCATTGTTGCACTAAGCCGTTCCAGCTTCCCATTATGGTTTCAGAGAATATCCACCTTCCCCACTTGTCTACTTGTCCCCTCCATTTTCTAAAATCAAAATGTATGATTTGATGAAGATGATGTTTATTGTATGAATGTGAGTGTTTATTCTTCTATTTATCATGTTTTTCTACATGATGTATGGTATATATTTTTTTGAAAGAATAAACTATCTATATGAATGCTTTATGAGTGTAATTTTTGGACTAGGTCTTATTTATGAACGTTTAAAAAATGAATTTTTTTTATTTTTATTTATTTATTTTATAGCCTTTTATCTCTTCTGTCGGAACTGCGTGGCTACTTAGCTTACAAAGAACCTGAAACTAGGCTAGCTAAAAGGCAGACTGTCCGAGATAAAATATGGCTTTATGCGAAAGAATATTCGGCGTCCCTTATCTCTTCTGTCGGAACTGCGTGGCTACTTAGCTTACAAAGAACCTGAAACCAGGCTAGCTAAAAGGCAGACTGTCCGAGATAAGGGTGTTTATTTGTGAAAAATAGTTTTTGTGATTTTTGTTCTGTTGTTTGTTTATGCTATGCAACATACAAATGCAACAATCATATGCACACACAATTCGATCATCCCCAAACAGGCGAGATTTCGTTTTTATCACGAGGTAGGGTTTTCCTGCAGAAAAGTGCATTGGTCAGGGTAGGTTCTAACTGTTCTCACCAGGCTAAGGCCCCCAAGGTGTCCCCATTATAGGGTCCCCACTCTCCAGCTCGTCCAACCATGCTCGAGCACTAAGGCCGAGTCGGTCTTGTTGCCAAAAGAGGAAGGTTATCACCTTGAGTGGTGGTTTCCGATCACACTCGGTGGGCACAAGGCCCTAACTACAGCGAACCGTACCTGCCACCCACTCCCTATGGTTATCTCACTTGCCCCCGGGTATAGAGGGAACTGTAGTGTGCAAGGGTTTGTGTGCAGTTTGTATTTCAATCAATTGCGTAAGTATAAACAAGCAACAGTTATTTGAAAGCCAAACAATAAAGCATGTTATAATACAAGGCAGGGTAAAAGCGCTACTTTCTTGGTTTAATTATTTTTAAGCCAGCCCATCACTAAATGGGATCAACTCTCTAGGCTTCCCCAGTGGAGTCGCCATCTGTTGCCGCCTCCCAAAACGAAGGGGCGGTCGGAGCGATGCGATGGTTTTTTCGACCCTCTTGTTTTCGCGTTTTTTATGGGTGGTTACAACGTCCTTAGGTTGTCCGATAATCGGGCTAACCTAGAGACGAGGTTTTCGAAAAGTGTTCTTGGGTTGTCCGATAACTGGGCTAACCCAAGAATGGGTTTTGAAGGGTTCGTGGAGTCGCCACCGATGTTTTTACCGGAAACATCGGAAAAGGTGTTAAAAAGGCGTTGGTTTTCGAAAACCAACTTTGGTCATTAGAACCAGAGTTGGGTAAGGGAGTTAGTTACGTGTAAAGGAAGTATTAGTTCCTTTACAACGCCCCTTTCAGGTTCCCTATGATAGGCCGGCTACTTTGGATAAATAATTAAATTAGGAAATTGCGCTTTTACCCTTTTATTATGTGGTATTTAAAGATTATGACTACATGGCCCTACTGTCTATTGCATAATTTTAAATGAAAGCAATAAAATTAGAAAGAGAGAGGATGCACCTCCAAAGCAAGCTTTTTATATTTCTCTCTAAAGAGTGGGTGCTTTTTGGCAACCCTTCACTCTACAACTCTCAGAAACTTCGGAAATGCCTCGGAGGGATTCTAAAGAAGATTTAGAACGCTCAATTTATGCCTAGAGACACTCAGAAACTCTGAAAATGCTTCGGAGGGTTTCTAGAGAGAGAAAATCTAGAGAGAAGGAGGAGCTACTGTGCTTGGTGTGTGGAAATGAGGGGGGGAGAGCCCCTATTTATAGTTTTTCGCGCATGATAGTGGCGAGACCGCCGGTCTCGTCTGACAGGGTCGAGACCGCCATCTCGACCTTTGTAGTGGCGAGATCGCCGTCTGGACAAGCGAGACGGCGGTCTCGTCCCTAGCGTGAGGTGAGACGGCGGTTTGGTCCTCCCAGATGGCGGTCTCGTCCCTTCAGGGCGAGAAACTTTATTTTTCGGGCCAAAAAACCCTCCTATCTTAGTACGGGGGCCTAATAGTCTCTCCTAGTGGCTTGTTAGGCTTCGGCCGTCTTCAAATAGGAAGCTTTCTGACTTTATTCTGAGGTCGGGCAAGATTTGGGGTCTACACGCCCTCTACTGCATGAGCCAAGGGCGCCGCTGCAATCTCGGCTACTTCTTCACGAAGGCCCTCAAGGACTTCGGGAGTCGTCCCGTGGGAGCCATCCTCATGGCTCCCCTCATCACCCCACTGGCAGAAAAATGGGGGTGCAGCGGCAGGGAAGAACTGGCCTCCAACCTTCGACCCGAGACTATCAACGGGTCCGTGTTGGTCAGCATGGGGATGCTGCTCCACCAAGGGTCTCGATTGATCCTCCACCCCTCACTTGACATAACTCTGGATCTCTGAGATATAGTGGCAATGCAAGATCTCCCGACACACCCAGATTTCCAACAACAACAACAACAACAACAACAACAACAGTACACGGACGACTTTGCTGGCATCAACTGCACATCTACGACTTGCGCCAACAATTCGACCAAATGTCCCTAAGACAAGAGCGGATGTCTTTAAGGCAGGACGTCTTCAACACAAGAATGGAGACATTCGGCCAGATACAGGAGGGAATAAGGCAAGACCTGGTGATGTTCCGACAAGAACACCTCGACTCAATCCGAGACCAGGCAGAATTTCAGAGGCACATGTACCGGCAATTCCCTCCTCCCGGATCATCTCTCGGCTCAAGTCCACTGTCTTAGGAATAGTACTCAAAAATAAATGTTGTAACCAAAAAATTTATCATTAATAAAAATTTTATTTCATCCATTTTTGCTCTCTTTTTCGAAAAAGTCAGCATGGCAAAAAGAAACTAAAAGTAAAAAGACTTACGCTCAAATCCCGGAAAAGCCAAAATCTGAAATCGCGAGAAAAAAGATATAACTGCGGAAAAAAGGCAGGATTAAAAACAAAACAAGTCAACCACATTGACAAAGAAGATTTTCGACAACCAAGCAAGAGTCGAACAACAAATAAACAAGACCATCCCAGTAGCTAACAAGCTGGATGAGCATCAACCGAATCCCCGACACAGACCGGACGACCACTCCTAGAAAAGACAAAAACAAAGACAAAAGAAAGTATCTCAACACACGGCGCATGAGCCACTTGAGCAGTAAGCCGCCACCACCACCAGTCCTACGCAGTGGACTGTACCAACCTGATAGGGGGTTATACCTATCAACTTACGCACGCAGTGCGCCTGATCTGCACGTAAACCGGATCAGTAAGTCACAACTACCAGCCTGATGGGGGGTTTTACTCATCCAATCCTATGCACAATGGACTGCAACTACCAGCCTGATGGGGGATTTATACTCATCCAGTCCTACGCATAGTGGACTGCAACTACCAGCCTGATGGGAGGTTTATACTCATCCAGTCTGACGCACAACGGACTGCAACTACCAGCCTGATGGGGGGTTCATACTCATCCAGTCCGACGCACAACAGACTGCAACTACCAGCCTCATGGGGGGCTTATACCCATCAACCGAGGGATCGGCTACCGTCAGAAGGAGTATCCTAGAGGCGCACAACACACTTTTCCCCAGAAGATCAACTGCCGCAAGACGGAACATCCGAAGGGTAACCGGGCAAGAGGATAAACTCCTTTACCCTCCAGTCGATCTTCTTGGCACGACAGGCCAATAGTCGACTAGTCAAGTAAAAGGGGGGTAGTTGTAGACCCCAAATCTTGCCCGGCAACAAAATAAGAGAAAAAGATCTCCTATTCGAAGATGAACGAAACCTAAAAAGCCACTAGGAGAGACTATTAGGCCCCATATTAGGATAGGAAGGATTTTTTGTACAAAAATAAGGATTTTCGCCTTCAGGAGTCGAGTCCGTCGTCTTGCTTTTCAGGACCGCCGTCTCGCCATTGATACAAGTCGACCACCGTCTCGTTTGGCGAGACGGCCGTCTCACCACTTGCCAATGGCGAGACCCCCCTCTCATTTGGCGAGAAGACCCTCTCGTCACTTGGAAAGTCAATACCACCGTCTCGCCAAACCAGACGGCAGTCTCGCCACTTATGCAAGTTGAGACGGTCGTCCCGAATGGCGAGACGGCCATCTCGACCTTGTCAGTCGAGACGGACCTGACAGGCGCGAATCCCTATAAATAGTGAGCGCTTCCCCCTTCATTTCACATAGTTCTTCCACTTTCCCTTCTACACTTTCTTCAAATTCTCTTCCTAGAGTCCCTCCAAAGTATCTGTAGTTTCTGAGTGTCTTAGAGAGCTTTTTATAGCGTTTTGAGAGAGTTTTCGGCGTTGTAAGAGCGAAGGTCTGCCAAAACGCACCCTACTTTCAAGAAAATTAATCAAAAGCTTGCCTCAGAGGTTTCTTCATTCTCTCCCTCTCTTTTACTGTCTTTATTTTTATGATTAAATTGCGTAATAGACATTAGGGCCATGTAGTCATTATTTTAATTTCGCAAATAAAAGGGTAAAAGCTTCTTTTCAAAAGTTTATTTATAAAATAGTTGGCCTATCATAGGGAACCCTAAAGGGGCATCGTAAGGGAACTAACACTTCCCTTACATGTAACTAACTCCCTTACCCAACTCTAGTTTTAACGACCAAAGTTGGTTTTTCAAGAAACCAACGCCTTTTTCCTCCTTTTTCGATGTTTCTGGTAAAAACATCGGTGGCGACTCCATAAGAACCCCTTCAAATTAGTTCTTAGGTTAGCTCGGTTATCGGACAACCTAAGAAAACCTTTTCGAAAACATCACCCCTAGGTTCAGCCCGGTTATCAGACAACCTGAAGGCGTTGTAACCTCACCCATAAAAACATGTAAAACGGAAAGTTGAAACCATCACGTCGCTCCAAACGCCTCTTTTTTACGGTGGCTGTAGACCCCAAATCTTGCCCGGCCTCAGAATAAAGTCAGAAAGCTTCCTATTTGAAGATGGCCGAAGCCTAACAAGCCACTAGGAGAGACTATTAGGCCCTCGTACTAAGATAGGAGGGTTTTTTGCCTGAAAAATAAAGGTTTTTCGCCCTGAAGGGACGAGACCGCCGTCTGGAAGGACCAGACCGCCGTCTCGCTTGTCCAGACGGCGGTCTCGCCACTGCAAAAGTCGAGACGGCGGTCTGGGTTTTCCAGACGGCGGTCTCGACCCCCTGCCATGGTCGAGACGGCGGTCTGGATTGTCCAGACGGCGGTCTCGACCCTGTCAGACGAGAACGGCGGTCTCGCCACTGTCAGGCGTGAAAACCTATAAATAGGGGCTCTCCCCCCCTCATTTCAACACACCAAGCACAGTAGCTCCTCCTTCTCTCTAGATTTTCTCTCTTTAGAACCCTTCCGAAGCATTTCCGGAGTTTCTGAGTGTCTCTAGGCATAAATTGAGCGTTCTAAATCTTCTTTAGAATCCCTCCGAGGCATTTCCGGAGTTTCTGAGAGTTGTAGAGTGAGGGGTTGCCAAAAAGAACCCACTCTTTAAAGAGAAATATATAAAAGCTTGCTTTGGAGGTGCACATCCTCTCTCCTTCTAATTTTACCGCTTTCATTTAAATCTATGCAATAGATACTAGGGCCATGTAGTCATAATCTCTAAATACCGCATAATAAAAGGGTAAAAGCGCAATTTTCTAGTTTAATTATTTATCCAAAGTAGCCAGCCCATCATAGGGAACCCGAAAGGGGCGTCGTAAAGGAACTAATACTTCCTTTACACGTAACTAACTCCCTTACCCAACTCTGGTTCTAATGACCAAAGTTGGTTTTCGAAAACCAACGCCTTTTTAACACCATTTTCGATGTTTCCGGTAAAAACATTGGTGGCGACTCCACGAACCCTTCAAAACCCGTTCTTGGGTTAGCCCGGTTATCGGACAACCCAAGGACACTTTTCGAAAACCTCGTCTCTAGGTTAGCCCGGTTATCGGACAACCTAAGGACGTTGTAACTACCCATAAAACGCGAAAAATCAAAGAGGGTCAAAAATAAACCCATCGCGTCGCTCCGACCGTCCCTTTTTGGGAGGCGGCGACAGATGGCGACTCCACTAGGGAAGCCTAGAGAGTTGATCCCATTTAGTGATGGGCTGGCTTAAGAATAATTAAACCAAGAAAATAGCATTTTTACCCTGCCTTGTATTATAACATGTTTTATTGTTTGGCTTTCAAATAACTGTTGCTTGTTTATACTTATGCAATTGATTGAAATATAAATTGCACACAAACCCTTGCACACTACAGTTCCCTCTATACCCGGGGCAAGTGAGATAACCATAGGGAGTGGGTGGCGTGTACGGCTCGCCGTAGTCGGGGCCTTGTGCCCACCAGGCGTGATCGGAAACCACCACTCAAGGTGATAACCTTCCTCTTTTGGCAACAAGACCGACTCCGGCCTTAGTGCCGAGCATGGTTGGACGGCCGGAGAGTGGGGACCCTATAATGGGGGCACCTTGGGGGCCTTAGCCTGGTGAGAACAGTTAGAACCTACCCCGACCAATGCACTTTTCTCAGGAAAACCCTACCTCGTGATAAAAACGAAATCTCGCCTGTTCGGGGATGATCAAATTGTGTGTGCATATGATTGTTGCATTTGTATGTTGCATAGCATAAACAAACAACAGAACAAAAATCACAAAAAATATTTTTCACAAAATAAACACCCTTATCTCGGACAGTCTGGCTTTTAGCTAGCCTGATTTCAGGTTCTTTGTAAGCTAAGTAGCCACGCAGTTCTGATAGAAGAGATAAGGGACGCTAAATATTCTTTCACATAAAGCCATATTTTATCTCGTACAGTCTGCCTTTTAGCTAGCCTGATTTTAGGTTCTTTGTAAGCTAAGTAGCCACGCAGTTCCGACAGAAGAGATAAAAGGCTATAAAATAAACAAATAAACATCAAACAAAAATCAAAATACAAATACCAAAAAAAAAAAAAAACAACTTCTGACAAAGTCAAAACATTCATACTACATCATACCATGAGTAAAGAAAAACCAAGAGAGAAAATAAAAACGAGAGCATATTCAGCATCATTTAAATAAAATATCTCATGCATAAGCATACTCCATGTTAGTTTAAGCACTCAACATGCATTAATAAAAATTCTTTCGGGCATTCTAGAAAGTGGCTGGTCCTCTCCCCACTCATACTCGTGCACAAAAAGAAAGGGCAATGGAAAACTTGGAGGATCAAAACCGGAAGCTCACCGCGGAGGTCAATACCCTCCACGAGCAAGTGGCCCAGTTAATGGAAGTCGTACGCCAGGGGCAGAGCAAGGGCGAAGACCAAGCTGAACATATCCCTCCCCATGAGGAAGAGGAGGAAGAATACTTTTTTGGCGAGAAGGATGCTAAGACTACACGCATCCTTACTCCAGAAGTATCCAAACAACAACTCTTCGCCCTGGAGGAGAGGCTGAAGGCAGTCGAAGGGCATAACTTCGACGTCAAGGAGGTGGCTGACATGTGCCTCGTGAAGAATATCCACTTCCCTCCCAAGTTTAAAATCCCGGACTTCCTTAAGTACGCCGGGATGACCTGCCCAAAGAACCATCTTACGATGTATTGCCGTAAGATGGCCGCACATGCTGACAACGAGAAACTCCTGATCCATTGCTTCCAGGAGAGCTTGGCGGACACAGCGCTTAACTGGTACATGCAGTTAGAGAGAGGGCAGGTCCAGAACTGGAAACAGCTAGCTGACGCTTTTCTTCATCGTTATCGATACAACATCGATCTGACACCTGACAGGTCAGATCTTAGAACTCTGAGCAAGAGGAACGACGAGCCATTTAAAGCGTATGCCCAAAGATGGAGGGAAATGGCAGCCCAAATAGAGCCTCCTTTGACGGACAAGGAGACAGTGGCTATGTTTATTGACTCACTGACAGGAGCGTACTACGACAAGGCAATAGCCAGTACCTCCAACCTTTTCTCACACATAGTCACTGTGGGCGAGAGGGTGGAGCAAGGACTCGAGGAGCGGGAAGATAGCACAATCTTCCCAAGCCGGCGCCTCCTTTAGGAAACCCGTCGGCAAGAAGAGGGATGAATCTCGTGCACGCAATCAATTTTGCCACTCCTTCCTCTACCCCGCCAACGCCCGTGCAGCCCCGCAAGAAAGAAAGGAAGTTCACTCCAATCTCCACTTCCTACGGACTGCTGCTACCTCAACTGCTGGAGGCTAAGCTCCTGACCTGCGCCCCTCCCAAGAAACAATTGGAGCCTCCCTACCCCGAATGGTATAAGCCAAACGAAAAATGTGCGTACCATTCGGGCTCACCCGGTCACTCTATAGAGAATTGCTTGACCCTTAAATATCGGGTTCAAGAACTAATCGACGCCGGGTGGATTACTTTTGACGCCTCTGCTTCCAGCACGGATGACAAGCCTCTGTCGAAGCCAGAGTAGCAGAGAGGGAGGATTGGGAGGATCAGCCCTAGGGTCTTTTCTTTTTTTATGCTTTTCTCTATATTTCCTGCGGTCCCCGCCCGTGGCCGCAGGAATTTTGATTAAAAGGGCTTGTACATACATTCTCATTTTCATTAATATACGAGGCATTTTGTCATATTCATTCTTTTCCCTCTTCTATTTATTATTCTTTCAAAATAAAATGGATAATAAAATCTATAACTAAAACAGAACCCAAAACGCATCATGTCTATGATTGATGAATCTCCATGGACTCTGGAAACAGAAGATGAATGGATTGAGTCCGACAATGAGCAGGAGACCATTTCTCTGGACATGCAAAGGATGCTGGAAAAGGAAACACGCATCATACAACCGCATCAGGAGGAAATAGAAACTGTCAATTTGGGAAAAGAGGATGAGGAGAAGAAGGTGAACATCGGCACCCAAATGGAAAGTGGCATGAAAAAGGGATTGATACAGCTTCTGAGGGAATATATGGATGTATTTGCTTGGTCATATCATGACATGCCTGGGCTCAACACGAGTATAGTAGAACACAGATTGCCACTAAAAGAGGGGTTCCGACCTGTAAAGCAAAAGCTCAGGAGAATTAAACCCGACTGGTCCTTAATGATAAAGGAGGAGGTGCAAAGACAGTTAGATGCCAACTTCCTGGTGGTCTCCAAATACCTAGCATGGTTGGCCAACATAGTACCCGTCATCAAAAAAACTGGGAAAGTCAGGGTCTGCGTGGATTACAGGGACCTCAATCGAGCAAGTCCAAAGGACGACTTTCCCCTACCACACATAGACACGCTGGTAGACCATACCGCTACCAACACATTGTATTCCTTCATGGACGGGTATGCAGGGTACAACCAAATCAAACTGGCGGTTGAAGATAGAGAAAAAACCTCCTTCATTACACCATGGGGCACCTTTTGCTATCGAGTAATGCCGTTTGGGCTGAAAAATGCGGGGGCAACCTATCAAAGGGCTATGGTCACATTGTTTCATGACATGATCCACAAAGAAATAGAAGTATATGTGGACGACATGATCGCCAAGTCCAGAAATGAAATGGACCACATTCGATATCTCTGAAAGCTTTTTGATCGACTTTGGAAGTATCAACTTAAGTTAAACCCGGCCAAATGCACTTTTGGAGTACGATCAGGAAAACTCCTAGGGTTCATTGTCAGCGAAAGAGGAATCGAAGTGGACCCCGACAAAACCAAGGCAATTTTGGAAATGCCTCCACCAAGCACGGAAAAGGAGGTCAGAGGTTTTCTGGGCCGGATAAACTACATTGCTCGTTTCATCGCGCAGTTAACGGATAAATGTATACCCATCTTTAAACTGTTGTGCAAAAATCAGCCAACGGTGTGGAACGAAGAGTGCCAACAAGCGTTTGATAAAATCAAAACATGTTTAACCAATCCACCAGTATTGGTACCACCCGTTGAAGGGAGACCTCTGATCCTATATCTATCGATCCTTGAAGAGTCCATGGGATGTGTGCTCGGCCAAGCATGATGAAACCGAAAAAAGGAACGGGCCATTTATTATCTCAGTAAGAAATTCTCGGACTACGAAACCCGTTATACACCATTCGAAAAACTTGTTGCGCATTGGTGTGGGTCACTCAACGTCTCGGACAGGTATATGGCTCGACATACAACATGGTTGGTCTCCAAAATGGATCCAATCAAATACCTCTTCGAGAAGCCCATTTTAACTGGAAGAATAGCTAGGTGGCAGGTTCTCCTCTCAGAATTTGACATCATTCACGTCACCCAGAAAGCTATTAAAGGAAGTCCCCTAGCGGATTATTTAGCCCATGGATCCACAGACAAATACCAATCCTTACAAGATGACTTCCCCGATGAGCATATCATGCACATCGAACACGAAGAGACCAAAGAAGAGATGTGGACCATGTTCTTCGATGGGGCTTCAAACATGCTTGGACACGGGGTAGGAGCTATTTTGATATCCCCCGAAAAGAAACGCATTCCTGTAACGGCCAGGCTTAATTTCGATTGCACCAACAACATGGCTGAATACGAAGCATGTGCACTAGGAATCCAAGCGGCTTTAGATCATAGGGTCACTAAGCTCAAAATATTCGGTGACTCATTGTCGCCGCCTCCCCGAAAACCGGGGACGGTGTGGTCGGAGCGACGCGATGGTTTTTCGACTCTTCTTTGATTTTCGCGTTTTTTATTGGTGGTTACAACGCCTTTAGGTTGTCCGATAACCGGGCTAACCTAGGGGTGAGGTTTTCAAAAGTATCCCTGAGTTGTCCGATAACCGGGCTAACCCAGGGATTTATTTAGTTGGGTTCTATGGAGTCGCCACCGATATTTTTACCATAAACATCGGAAAAGGAGTTTAAAAAAAAAGGCATTGGTTTTCGAAAACCAACTTTTGGTCATTAGAACCAGAGTTGGGTAAGGGAGTTAGTTACGTGTAAAGGGAGTATTAGTCCCTTTACGACGCCCCTTTCGGGTTCCCTATGATAGGCTGGCTAATTTGAATAAATAATTAAACTGGAAAATAGCGCTTTTACCCTTTTTATTATGCGGAATTTAAATATATGACTACATGGCCCTAGCTTCTATTGCGTAACTTAAATAGCAGTAAAAAAGTAGAGAGTGAGGATATGCACCTCCAAAGCAAGCTTTATATATTAAAAAGAGAGGGTGCGTTTTGGCAGCCCTTCACTCTACAACTCTCAGAAACTCCGGAAATGCCTCGGAGGGATTCTAAAGAAGATTTAGAACACTCTGTGTATGCCTAGAGACGCTCAGAAACTCCGGAAATGCCTCGGAGGGATTCTTAGAGAGAGAAATTCTAGAGAGAAGGGAGAGCTCTTGCTGCTGGGTGTGTGAAAAGGGAGAAATGACGCCCCTATTTATAGTTTTTCGCGCCTGACAGGTCGAGACCGCCGTCTCCGCTGACAGGGTCGAGACCACCATCTGGAAAGTCCAGACCGCCGTCTCGACTTGGCAGCGGGTCCAGACCGCCGTCTGGAAAATCCAGACCGCCGTCTCGACTTGGCAAGAATCGAGACCGCCGTCTAAAAAACCCAGACCGCCGTCTCGAATTTGCGGGTGGCGAGACCGGCGTCTGGAAAATTGAGACGGCGGTCTCGTCCTGGCGTTAAAACGAGACGGCGGTCTGGTATTCCCAGACGGCGGTCTCGTCCCTTCAGGGCGAGAAACTTTATTTTCGGGCCAAAAAACCTTCCTATCTTAGTACGGGGGCCTAATAGTCTCTCCTAATGGCTTGTTAGGCTTTGACCGTCTTCAAATAGGAAGCTTTCTGACTTTATTCTGAGGCCGGGCAAGATTTGGGGTCTACAGCTGCCCCCCCTTTACCCGACCAGTCGACTGCTGGCCTTTTGTGCCGAGGTGATCGACTGGAGGGTAAAGGAGTTGACCCACTTGCCCGGTTTCCCTTTGGATTCTCTGTCTTTGCGTCGGAAGATCCTCTAGGGAGGTGTTGTGTTGTGCGCTTCTGGGATGCTCCTTCGACGCGGTAGCTGACCCCTTCGGCTGATGAGTACGAACCCCCATCTGGTTGACGAGTACTAACCCCCGCCTGGTAAGCCCCCTTTTGTAAGGCTTGATGAGTTTACACCCCCATCTGGTGTTTGACCTCCGGATGCTCCATCTTGCAGTAGCTGATCCTTTGGTTGACGAGTACGAACCCTCGTCTGGTTTGGTGCCTCTGGATGCCCCTTCTTGCGGTAGCTGATCCTTTGGCGATGGTGGCGGCTTACTGATTCTGACCATGCGCCGTTTCACTGGGGAGTAACTTTCTGTGTTTTGGTAATTGTGGTTGGACCTTTCTGGAATGGTCATCCGGGTTGCCGGAAATCTGGTTTTCTATTTATCCAGCTTCATTGGTTGCTGGGGATTTTTGCTTTTGATTTTTGTGTTGGTTATCTGACCCTTGCTGGTTGGTCGGGTTTTCTTGTTTTGTTCGACTTTTGCTTGGTAGTCGGAGTTTTGTTTGATTAATTCTGCCTTTTTCTCGCGGCTTTATCTCTTTTTTCTCGCGATTTTGGATTCTGGCTTTTTATTAAGCACGTGCCTTTTCTCCTTTTTTAAGCTTTTTTGTTATGCTGGCTTTTGTAAAAGAAGGCAAAAGGTCGGCGAAATCATACCGGGATACCTTTGGTTGTTTTTCATGAATGCAAGCATGAGGCTGAATGCTCTTTTTTATTTGCCTACAGTACTTTTATTTGTTTTACTTTTGACAAAGTCATTTTTGTGCGACTATTTGTGTGTGGATGCTGTTGATGCAATTTTATTTGTAGTTGAGGACATTTAGAAAGTGACCGGTACTTTCCTTCTTTTTGTTCTCTCGTGATTATTCTTTTTGCACTTTTTGTTTTAACCCTATCTTTTGCCTAGACCGCCCTTTGCGGGTTTTCGATCTAGCGGGTTTTAATTCTTTTGCCTGAGATGTTTTGATGGACTTTTTCCTTTTTATGAAAGCCTTATCTTTTGCCTAGACCGCCCTTTGCGGGTTTTCGATCTAGCAGGCTACCCTGTATTTTTTACTTGGGACGACTTTGGTTGGCGATGTGCGTCTTTTACTTTTATGCTTTCTCGAATTGCTTGTTTTATGCATGCTCATATTTCGTTAATACAGAGGCATTTACGCAAGTAGGTAAAGAGAAGAAAAGACAATTTGATGTAGATGGTTTTATTTTTACATGGGGGGTTTACAATAGAATTTGTAAGCATGGCTGGCCAAGGTTGGCTAAACTGTATGAGGGTGCCACAATCATGTCTTGTGATCTTTGTTTCCCCATTTCTCCTGGTCCCTTCAGTTGAGATGCCCGAGTCCGGAGTAAAGACTATGCGAAGTTTGCTTGCTATTGCGGAAGTATTACCTTAGTCGCCTTTGCGGTTTTCGGCTAAGGTAATCATTGCTCTTCTCTTTTTTTTTTTTTTTTTTTTTATGCACCTCTAATTTTTGCCTAGGACGTGTCCTAGCGAGGAATATCGACCCTATCTTTTGCCCAGGACGCTCTTTGCGAGTTTTCATCCTGACAGGTCATGAGCAATGTCTTTTAGGCATAGTATTTTTTCACCGCATCTGAGTTGACAGGATATCGAAGATCCTCCCCGTCCATATTGGTGAGGATAAGGGCTCCGCTTGAGAAGGCTCGTTTGACCACAAAGGGTCCTTCGTAATTGGCTGCCCATTTCCCCACTTTGTCTTTCTGGGCTGGGAGTAGTTTCTTTACTACTAGATCTCCTTCTTGGAAAGTGCAGGGATTGACCTTCTTGTCATAGGCCTTCTTGATTTTCCGCTGATAAGCTTGCCCCCAACATATGGCGTCCAGTCATTTTTCTTCTATTAGGTTCAACTGATCATACCGGTTCTGGACCCATTCAGCTTCGGTCAATTTGGCCTCCATGACAACTCGCAGAGAGGGTATTTCGACTTCTACTGGTAGCACGACCTCCATTCCATATACGAGGGAAAACGGGGTAGCCCCTGTGGAGGTTCGAATCGACGTCCGGTAGCCGTGCAAGGCAAAAGGAAGCACTTCATGCCAGTCTTTATAGGTGACCACCATTTTCTGAATGATTTTCTTGATATTTTTGTTGGCTGCCTCTACTGCACCGTTCATCTTTGGTCGGTACGGGGAGGAATTGTGGTGTTGGATTTTGAAGTCTTGGCATAATTCCTCCATCATTTTATTGTTGAGGTTGGTCCCATTATTAGTAATGAGCTTATGAGGGATGTCGTACCGACATATGATGTTTTTCTTGATGAAGGTGGTCACCACTTTCCGGGTTACGTGTGCGTATGATGCCGCCTCAACCCACTTGGTGAAATAGTCGATGGCCACCAATATGAAGCGATGGCCGTTAGATGCTTTGGGTTCAATGGGTCCGATGACATCCATGCCCCACATAGAAAATGGCCATGGTGTAGCCATGTTGCTGAGAGGTGCGGGCGGCACATGAATATTATCGGCGTATACTTGGCACTTGTGACATTTCTTGGCATATTGGTGACAATCAGCTTCCATCGTGGACCAATAGTACCCTGCCCTGAGGATTTTCTTTGTCATGACATGCCCAGGTGCGTGGGTTCCAAAAGTCCCCTTGTGGATTTCTTTTATCAGTGTTTGGGCTTCTTCTTGGTCCATACACCTTAAGAGGGTGGAATCGGGGCTCTTTTTGTAGAGGATTCCTTCAATCAACGTGAACCCTATGGCCCTTTTGCGAATGGTTCGCTTATCATTGTCACTGATTCCCTCGGGGTATTCTCCCTTCATGAGGTACTGCTTGATGTCATGGTACCAGGGGTTTTGATCGCGCTCGTCATTTACTGCCATGCAGAAAGCTTGTTTATCATGCAGTTTAACTTGAATGATCGGCATCTCATGCTCCTGGTCCAGGGCAAACATGGATGATAGAGTGGCGAGGGCGTCGGCAATTTGATTATCCTCCCTAGGGATGTACTAGAAAGTGACGCTTTCCATTCTTGAGACTAGCTCGTGGATGTACTCTAGATATGGGATTAATTTGGCGTTTCGGGTTTCCCATTCACCTTTAAGTTGGTAGATGACGAGGGATGAATCACCGAATATTTTGAGCTTAGTAACCCCATGATCTAAAGCCGCTCGGATTCCCAGCGCACATGCTTCGTATTCGGCCATGTTATTGGTGCAATCAAAATTAAGCCTGGCCGTTACAGGGATGTGTTTCTTTTTAGGGGATATCAAAATAGCTCCTACCCCGTGTCCAAGCATGTTGGAAGCCCCATCGAAGAACATGGTCCACATCTCTTCTTTGGTCTCTTCGTGTTCGATGTGCATGATATGCTCATCGGGAAAATCATCCTGTAGAGATTGGTATTCATCTGTGGATCCATGAGCTAGATAATCCGCTAGGGGACTTCCTTTAATAGCTTTCTGGGTGACGTGGATAATGTCAAATTCTGAGAGGAGAACTTGCCACCTAGCTATTCTTCCGGTCAAGATGGGCTTCTCGAAGAGGTATTTGATCGGGTCCATTTTAGAGACCAACCACGTTGTATGTCGAGCCATATACTGTCTGAGACGCTGAGTGACCCACACCAATGCGCAACATGTTTTTTCGAATGGTGTATAACGGGTTTCATAATCTGAGAATTTTTTACTGAGATAGTAAATGGCTCGTTCCTTTTTCCCTGTTTCATCGTGTTGGCCGAGCACGCATCCCATGGACTCCTTGAGGATTGACAAATATAGGATCAGAGGTCTCCCTTCAACGGGTGGTACCAATACTGGTGGATTGGTTAAACAGGTTTTGATTTTATCAAACGCCTGTTGGCATTCTTCGTTCCACACCGTTGGATGATTCTTGCGCAATAGTTTAAAAATGGGGATACATTTATTTGTTAACTGTGCGATGAAAAGGGCAATGTAGTTTATCCGGCCCAGAAACCCTCTGACCTCCTTTTCCGTGCATGGTGGAGGCATTTCCAAAATTGCCTTCGTTTTGTCGGGGTCCACCTCGATTCCTCTTTCACTGACAATGAACCCTAGGAGTTTTCCTGACCGTACTCCGAAAGTGCATTTTGTCGGGTTTAGCTTAAGTTGATATTTTCGAAGTCGATCAAAAAGTTTCCGGAGATATTGAATGTGGTCCATTTCGTTTTTGGACTTGGCTATCATGTCATCCACATATACTTCTATTTCCTTGTGGATCATGTCGTGGAATAGCGTGACCATAGCCCTCTGATAGGTTGCCCCTGCATTCTTGAGTCTGAATGGCATTACTCGGTAGCAGAAGGTGCCCCATGGTGTAATGAAGGAGGTTTTCTCTCTATCCTCAACGGCCAATTTGATCTGGTTGTACCCCGCATACCCGTCCATGAAGGAATACAATGTGTTAGTAGCGGTATGGTCTACCAGCGTGTCTATATGCGGTAGGGGAAAGTCGTCCTTTGGACTTGCTCGATTGAGGTCCCTATAATCCACGCAGACCCTGACCTTCCCAGTCTTTTTGATGACGGGTACTATGTTGGCCAACCATTCGGGATATTTGGAAACCACCAGGAAATTGGCATCCAACTGCCTTTGATCTGGATTTCCCAGACCGCCGTCTCGCCTCATGCAAGTGGCGAGACCGCCGTCTCGCTTGACGAGACGGAGGTCTCGCAACCTGCGAAGAGCGAGACGGCGGTCTCGTTTCCCCAGACGGCGGTCTCGCCTCGTTTGACAGGTCGAGACGGCGGTCTCGTTGGACGAGACGCCGGTCTCGACCCTGTCAGACGAGACTGGCGGTCTCGCCACCTGACAGTGCGAAAACCTATAAATAGAGGTCCTCCCCCCGTCATTTCCACACACCTCAAGCTTCTAGCTCTGCCTTCTCTCTAAAAACTTCTCTCTAGAATCCCTCTGACGCATTTCCAGAGTTTTTGAGTGTCTTTGAGAGCATTTTTCGACGTCCAGAATAGTTTCCGGCGTCTTGTAGAGTGAAGGGCTGCCAAAAAGCACCCGTTTCTTTTAAAGAAATAAAAACAAAGCTTGCTTCGGAGGTTTAATTTCTCCCTCTCTACTTTTAACGCTTTAATTTTAAATATGCAATAGATTAGGGCCATGTAGTCATCGTTTTAAAATTCCGCACAATAAAAAGGGCAAAAGAGTATTTTCCGGTTTATTTATTAACAATAAAAGTTGGCCTATCATAGGGAACCCGAAAGGGGCGTAGTAAAGGAACTAATACTTCCTTTACCGCGTAACTAACTCCCTTACCCAACTCTGGTTCTAATGACCAAAGTTGGTTTTCGAAAACCAACGCCTTTTAAAAACCTTTTCCGATGTTTCCGGTAAAAAACATCGGTGGCGACTCCACAGAACCCAAAATAAATAAGTCCTTGGGTTAGCCCGGTTATCGGACAACCCAAGGACACTTTTTCGAAAACCTCGCCCCTAGGTTAGCCCGGTTATCGGACAACCTAAAGGCGTTGTAACCACCTATAGAAAACGCGAAAACAAAAAGGGTCGAAAAAACCATCGTGTCGCTCCGACTGACCTTCTCTCTTTTGAGACGGCGGCGACAACCGTCCATGGTGAGGATAGATTCTTGCTCTCTTTCTTCAAGGGCCCTCATTTGGGCTCCCATGATTTCTATCCTCTGGGTCAAGGCATCGACTTGGGTCTGTAGCTCTTCACTGTTTGAAAGCACAGTAGGTGAGGTGGATGGTTGCGACATCCCTCTTTTTCTTCTCCACTCTCATAGTCACTGGAGACAGCTACTTGAGCTTTTCCTAGCTCTCTATCTCCCATAAAGACTGGTTTCTCCCATGCTATTTGTACAACAAGTGAATTAGCAACAGTGCATGGGTCTCCAAAGAAACACAGTCCTCCGAGCTCTTCCCGGGATATTGCAGTTTGGGTCCTCATGAGTTGTCTCATAGCTAACCTTGGAGAATAGGCTATGCAACCCCTAAGTCCTATTAATGGTATGATCGGATACTCCCCACATCTAATGAGGACTAGGCCGGGTCAGAACCAAGGACACACCCAAGATAAACAGTTAACGTCCCATTATTCTAACTCGACCTTCCACTCCATGGTCAGGCGTCGGTGGAGAGGGATTTTGGAGAAGCTTCTCAAAGGGTCGGGGAACATCCCCATGTGACTAGAGGCATAGAGATGTGTGATACCCCATACAAAAAGCAGTGAAGAGCAACATCTAAGTGTTTTTCCTTGCTTTTGGTGGCAGAATTCCAACGAAAGCAAGGTGTCGGTAAGAAGTGCAAGCAAGGTGTTGAACATTCAAGGACTTGATGTTGAACGTACATGGACATGAAGCTTGTAGATTTTGATGATGATTCAAGAACACAAGACTTAGAGTTGAAGACTTGTTTTACTGTGTAATAACTTTGTTTTGATTAGATTGAGTCTGTAATATTAGAGTTTGAGATAGCCGGTACATAGTCTGCACCTTAGAAGCTTCAAAAAGCTCAAATTTATCAAAGTGCCTCGGCTTTAATCGATTAAATGGTGAAATAATCGATTAAAACAGTGAGAAAAACCATTTTCTGTATCTGCTCACTGGTTTAATCGATTAACACACCTGTTAATCGATTAACAGGTCTTTTAATCGATTAAAACAGAGAGTTTTGGGGTTCTGTTGATTTTGGCTCTGTAATAATCGATTAACACTTCATTTAATCGATTATTTCAGTCAGATTTTGATTTTCAACTTCAAATCAACCCTATTTTCGAAAACCCTATTCCCAAGACTCCTAGTTCCAAAATTCCCAATTCCCAAATCCTAATTTCTCTACTTAAGCTTTTATATGGCAATCAGAAAAGAAGAACAACCTTTTTCAAACAAAAGTTAAGTGCTGTGAGTGCCAGAGAACTGTTTGTTGGAGGAAAAAGGGGCTTTTGGAACCTGGTGTGGGCTAGAAGCGATAAGAATCACTAAGTGGAGTTCTTAGTGGATTGTGTGTTGTACCATCTTTGGGGAAAGTTGTTCTTCATCTCTTGTGGGTTTCAAGAGAGGTGTTTTCTTTACTTTGTATTTTCAATTGTTATCTGTTTGTAACAACTTTGATTATAGTGACAGCGTTAATCCTCTGTTTGAGTGATTAGCAACTGGACGTAGGGTCTTTTGATCCGAACCAGTATAAATCTCCTGTGTAAGACTCTATCTCTATCTTATTTACGTTTACATAGCTTTTTAATCGATAAAATTTGGGGAAAACTTTTAAAACCTAATTTTTGTTAAGAAACCAATTCACCCCCCCTCTTGGTTTTTGTCCGTCCACGCGAACATTCCGCTGCGCGATTCTAACAAGTGGTATCAGAGCTTGCTTTGATAGTCGTTCAAACTTTTCAAAAATGGCCGGACAAAATCAAACTTTTGCTGAAGGTGCGTCTATCAACAGACCCCCACTTTTTGCGGGTCAAAATTATCCTTTCTGGAAAGTAAGAATGCAAATCTTTTTAGAGTTTGTTGATAGAGGCGTTTGGGACGCTATTTTAAACGGTCCATATGTTCCTAAAGTTACTGAGAACGGTGTTGACGTTCCCAAACCTTTTTCTAGATGGACAACAGAGGAAAATAGAAAAGCACAATTTGACGTTAGGGCTAGAAATATTATTTCATCTTCTTTAACCCTTGACGAGTTTTACAGGATCTCTGTTTGTGAAAGTGCTCAAGAGATGTGGGAAAAACTAAGAGTAACTTATGAAGGAACCGATGATAGTGACTCGATTTCGGAGTCAAGTGATTTAGAAATAGAAGCTAACATTTGCTTGTTGGCAAAAGACTATATCTTCTGACTTTGAGGTTAGTGATTCCGACTCATCCTCAAGTGATGATGAAAATGATTTTGATGAATTACAAAATGCATATAATGAATTGTTTAGTGCCTTTAAGGACTTGAAAGATGAATACAAAGCTGTGAAAAAGAGTTTAAGTAGATCCGAAAAGGAGGTAGAGTCCTTAAAAACGAAAATTGCATGTTTAAAGGAAAAGGAAACCTTAGAAACGAAAATTGTATGCTTAGATGAGAATGATGATAAGAATATAGTATGTGCATCTCGTAAAGAATATGAGTATGACATAGATATACTTAATCATTTGCTTGATAAAGCCGAAAAGGAATTGAGTAATAATAATAAGGATAAAATTGTTGTAACTCAAAATAGTGTAAATCATCAAGTTTCTATGAAAAAGCGTAAAACTAAAAAGAAAAGAGTATGGGTGGAAAAAGGAACTAAATTATCTATTGTTAGAAATACATCATTTTCAAAAGTTACATCTAAAGCATGTTTTTATTGTATGAAACATGGTCATACTTCAAATAGATGTAAAATAAAACATTTGGTGTTCCTAAAGGAAAATATATTTGGGTTCCTATAGTTAAATGAATTGTTTGTCTCTTGTATTTATTCAAAGAAAATTAATCATTTAGTATGTTTTGAATAGAATGCTCATTAGGTCAATTATAAAATCAACTCCCTATGAATTGTTAAATGGTAGAAAGCCTAATGTTGCTCATTTGAAAATTTTTGGATGTAAGTGCTTTGTGTTAAATAATGGAAAGGACAACTTAGGAAAATTTGACTCAAAAGCTGATGAGGGCATTTTCTTAGGTTATTCATTAACTAGCAAGGCTTACAGGGTGTTTAATAGAAGAACCTTAAATATTGAAGAATCTATTCATGTTACTTTTGATGAGATTGTAGACCTTGGGGGAAATCCTCTTGAGTCAAATAAAGAACTTGCAGGTGATGATGAGTATATAAGAGAGGCTCTTGATGAATTATATTTGGAAGAAAATGAGCCTTCTCAAACACCTGAATTAGCAAAAGAATGACAATCACCTAGAGGACTCTCAATGGACAACATCATTGGTGATATCTCAAAAGGGGTAAGAACTAGAAATATGACTAACTTCTGTATGTCTGTAGCTTTTGTGTCACAGATAGAACCCAAAAATGTTGAGGAAGCGCTTAAAGATGACCAATGGTACATAGCCATGCAAGAAGAACTTAACCAATTTGAAAGGAATCAAGTCTGGGAATTAATCCCAAGAGAAGAATCACATCAAGTTATTGGAACCAAATGGGTGTTTAGAAATAAACTTGATGAAGATGGAAACATAACAAAGAATAAAGCCAGACTTGTTGCCAAAGGCTATTGTTAGGAAGAAGGTATAGATTATGATGAAACTTATGCTCCTGTTGCCAGGTTAGAGGCTATACGCCTACTTCTTGCTTATGCATCCTTGATGAAATTTAAATTATATCAAATGGATGTTAACAGTGCATTTTTGAATGGTTTTATTAAAGAAGAAGTTTATGTGGAGCAACCCCCTGGATTTGAGGATTTTAGTTATCCTAATCATATTTTTAAATTAAAGAAAGCATTATATGGGTTGAAACAAGCTCCTAGGTCTTGGTATGAAAGGCTAAGTAGTTTCCTAACTTCAAATGATTTTTCTAGAGGAAAAATTGATTCTACTCTGTTTATAAAGAAAGTTAAAGAACATATCTTATTGGTCCAGGTATATGTTGATGATATTATTTTTGGATCAACTGATAATTCGTTATGTGTAGAATTTGCTAAGATAATGCAGGGAGAGTTTGAAATGTCTATGATGGGAGAATTGGCATTCTTCCTTGGACTTCAAATCAAGCAACTTAAAGATGGCATTTTCATCTCTCAAACCAAATACTACAAAGAGATCCTTAAAAAGTTTGGAATGGACACCTCAAAGGAAGCTAACACACCCATGGGAACTTCATGTTATCTAGACAAGGATGAATCAGGTTTGGAAGTTAATCAATCTATGTATAGAGGTATGATAGGTTCACTGTTATACTTACCTGCAAGTAGACCTGATATTATGCATTCTGTCTGTGTGTGTGCCAGATTTCAGGCTTGTCCAAAAGAATCTCACCTAATTGCAGTAAAACATATTTTAAATATTTAAAAGGAACTACTGGTTTTGGTTTATGGTATCCATCTGATGCTTGTACTAGTTTAATAGGATATTCTGATGCTTGTACTAGTTTAATAGGATATTCTGATGCTGATTATGGTGGATGCAAAATTGATAGAAAGAGTACTAGTGGGACATGTCATTTGTTAGGTTCATCCTTAGTATCTTGGCATTCTAAGAAACAGGCATGTGTTGCTTTATCTACCACTGAAGCTGAATATATTGCAGCTGGTAATTGTTGTGCTCAAATTTTGTGGATGAAACAACAGTTAGAAGATTATAGTATATTTCTGAATGACATACCTTTGATGTGTGATAATATGAGTGCAATCAATCTTACTAAGAATCCAGTAATGCACTCTAGGACTAAGCATATAGAAATTAGACATCATTTCTTAAGAGATCATATAAACAAAGGAAACTGTAAAATAGAGTATGTTGATACAAAGCACCAATTAACAGATATTTTTACTAAGCCTCTTCCCAAGGATAGATTCTATGATCTTAGAAGAGACTTAGGGATATTAGAAATAGCTTAAATTTTGCTTAATTAAACAGTTTTTGCATGATTATAAGGATATAATTCATTATACAGGATGTTAATAGATTATCATGTGTATAAACCTCAAAATTTTGCTGTACTCTCTGGAATAATCGATTAATTGGAGTTATAATCGATTATTTGCATCCAAAACATCCAAAACATGACATTCCTCTCTGGATTAATCGATTAATTCGCCTATTAATCGATTAAAATTAGTATTAATCGATTAACAGCTCAAATTAATCTATTAAATGGGTCTGGCATTGGTTTAATCGATTAATTTGAATTTTAATCGATTAAACCTGGCAAGTTTGGATTCCTAGTCATTGCCAACGGCTCTTTTGACCCTTATTCACTTTCATATGACCGTTGGATATGCATGGCTATAAATAGGGACTTCCATTTCACTTCTACTCACTTCTATCTCTTGAAATCAAGCTTTCTTGCCTCATTCTATCAATCTTGCCTTCTTCTCACTTAACTTGTCCTCTTAAATCTTCTTATTACTCTTCTAATCCTTCAATGGCCTCATCTTCTCGTGCAAAAATCCCTACTAGAAGAAGATCTGCACCCTCATCTCATCCCCGTCCTAATTCTGTAGAAGGATGGATCTCTGATGCAGAAGGACGACAAGAATTTCTGTCCTGGTGGAAGGAACGTGGTATTATTTCTCCTAAGTTCCTTATTGGTGAGCAGTTCATCAATAGGGGATTCAACTTTCCTAATCTCCTTGAAATTCAAGGAGTTCTCCCTTTCATCCAAATGCAAGGTACGTATTATCCTGACTTGGTTAGGTTATTTTACTCTAGGTTCAAATTTAGAGATCAAATTGCTACTAATTATTCTTGATGATGATATTTGGGAAAACGTTGCCCACTTTCCTATTAGTGAAGATGCTATTAACGTGTATGGTGAGTTAGATGATTTTGACAGGATCATGGCTTACCGCTCTTTTCTGCGAAACCCTTCCATGGAAATAGGGCGTCTCCTTCTTGCTGGACCTTTGAAGAAGGAGGAACGCATGATTTTACATCTACTTGTCTAGATCCTATGTCCCCGGGCTACGAATCATGCTCAATGTTCTTCAATTGATCTTCGTATTATTCATGCTATAATGAATAATGAGCCTTTAGATTGGGGCGTTCTTGTCACCATGACTATGTTAAAAGCCAAACGCCATCCCACCTTCAAAATTCCATATCCCTCCTTGTCTCTCGCATTCTTGAATACAAAGGAGTAAATGTCGAAGGTGAACAAATAGTTTGAACAAATAACTTAAACAGCATGTTGGACAACACATTAATCCAACTCCAAATGGTGCATGTCAACGATATTTATGTTCACAAGGATGACGTTCCAAACGAAGGTGACAATAATGAAGATTATGATGAAGATATGCCTCCTGCTGCTGAGTTTCCCTCTGATCAAATTCAAAGTGTTGGAACTTCCTCTGCTCATCATGAAACCCGACAATCTATGGAAGACATGTCATCTTATATGAATTAGAGGATGCAGGCATTCTTCACTCTTTCTGGAGTACGGCGCGAGGAAAAAATTCGCCGTATATCTAATGTAGATGATAAAGTGTGTCATTTAGAACATAGATTTGATGCACACTTTCATAGTGATGATAGTGAAGAATTTTAAATTTGTTTTTATTGTTCTTTTATTTGTAATGTATTTTTATTTCTAAAATAAAATGTGGTGTTCTTTTAATGCTTTGATTGAGGGGGAGTTATCTCCAAATTATGCATATTTTGAGGGGGAGCCCTTATGATTGTTATTGAATAATTCTTTTTTCTTATAATCAAAATAGGGGGAGAAGTATTTAAAGCCTACTATGACTGATTTTAAATATTATCTGGTATGTTTAATGTGTTTGTTAGTATGACAGATAAAACAGGTTATTACAAGGCTTTAAAAGAAAATTTTGATCATCATCAAAAAGGGGGAGATTGTTGAACAATCAAGGACTTGATGTTGAACGTACATGGACATGAAGCTTGTTGATTTTGATGATGATTCAAGAACACAAGACTTAGAGAGTTGAAGACTTGTTTTACTGTGTAATAACTCGATATTGATTAGATTGAGTCTGTAATATTTAGAGTTTGAGATAGCCGGTACATAGTCCGCACCTTAGAAGCTTCAAAAAGCTCAAATTTATCAAAGTGCATCGGCTTTAATCGATTAAATGGTGAAATAATCAATTAAAACAGTGAGAAAAACCATTTTCTGTATCTGCTCACTGGTTTAATCGATTAACACACCTGTTAATCGATTAACAGGCCTGTTAATCGATTAGCAGGTCTTTTAATCAATTAAAACAGAGAGTTTTGGGGTTCTGTTGATTTTGGCTCTGTAATAATCGATTAACACTTCATTTAATCGATTATTTCAGTCAAATTTTGATTTTCAACTTCAAATCAACCCTATTTTCGAAAACCCTATTCCCAAGACTCCTAGTTCTGAAATTCCCAATTCCTAAACCCTAATTTCTCTACTTAAGCTTTTCTATGGCAATCAGAAAAGAAGAACAACCGTTTTCAAACAAAAGTTAAGTGCTGTGAGTGCTAGAGAACTGTTTGTTGGAGGAAAAAGAGGCTTTTGGAACCTGGTGTGGGCTAGAAGCGATAAGAATCACTAAGTGGAGTTCTTAGTGGATTGTGTGATGTGCCGTCTCTGGGGAAAGCTATTCTTCATCTCTTGTGGATTTCAAGAGAGGTGTTTTCTTTACTTTATTTTCAATTGTTATTTGTTTGTAACAACTTTGATTATAGTGACAGCGTTAATCCTCTGTTTGAGTGATTAGCAACTAGACGTAGGATCTTTTGATCCGAACCAGTATAAATCTCCTGTGTAAGACTCTATCTCTATCTTATTTACGTTTACACCACTTTTTAATCGGTAAAATTTGGGGAAAATTTTGAAAACCTAATTTTTGTTAAGAAACCAATTCACCCCCGCTCTTGGTTTTTGTCCGACCACGCAAACATTCTGTTGCGCGATTCTAACACAAGGGACTCTTCGAGTTCACGTCCCAGGCGAAGAAGGTGTCCATGACGGCTTGGTCTACTGTGTCGATATGGAAGGGAAACAAAATTGTTCCAAATACGATTAACGTCAGGGTTTTGTTAAAAGCAGTCCATTCTGCCCTTTCAGCCAAAGAGGACAAATGGTCTTCTAACATTACGACCTTCCAACCCTGGACATTCCCTTTTGCTATCAGGGTAGTCTGCCGAGACGGAAACCAGATGATGGTAGCGACTTGTGCTGCAGGAGTATATGCCCCATGGCGGATATGGACCCCGGGTGATTTGGGCCATCTTAACATAATCTCATACTCTTCCAAAGTAGGCACCATATCGAATTGCGGTAATTCAAAGCAGTGCAGACTAGAGTTCCAAAAATGAACTAGAACCCTGATAAAAATAGGATCGACACAGATCTTCAACAAGTCGAGGATTCATCCGTCAGATTTTTCGAAGTCGGAGCGGATCTCTAGTGGCATCAATGCGCAAAGCCGTTCTAGCTTCTCAGCATGGTGTCAAGGGATGTCCACTTTATTCAATTGTATACTAGTCCCCTCCATTTTCTAAAAACCAAAATGCATGCTTATGAGCATGATGCTTATTGCAGGTATGCATGCGAGTGTTTGTTTTTTCCTAAATGTTTATCATGTTTTATTTCTACATGATGTATGATAGCATTCGTGTATTTTTTCAAAAATAAACTACCTATATGGATGTTTTATGAATTTAATGTTTATGAACAAAGTCCCATTTTTATTTGGGTTTTTATTCGACTTGTTATTTTATTTTATAGCCTTTTATCTCTTCTGTCGGACTGCATGGCTACTCAGCTTACAAAGAACTTGAAACCAGGCTAGCTAAAAGGCAAACTGTCCGAGATAAAATGGCTTATTGCAAAAGAATAATTTTAACGTCCTTTATCTCTTCTGTCGGACTGCGTGGCTACTTAGCTTACAAAGAACCTAAAACCAGGCTAGCTAAAAAGCATACTGTCCGAGATAAGGGTGTTTATTACGAAAATATTTTTGTGATTTTTCTGTATTTTTATCTGTTGTTTGGTTATGCTATGCAATCAAATGCAACAAAAAGATGCACACACATTTCACTCATCCGCGAACACGTAAGAAGACGTTTTAATCACAAGGTAGGATTTTCCTACAAAAAAGTGTATTGGCAAAGGTAGGTTCTAACTGTTCTCACCAAGGCTTAGGCCCCCAAGGTGCCCCCATTATAAGGTCCCCACTCTCCAGCCTTCTGACCATGCTTAGCACTAAGGCCATAGTCAGTCTGTGTGCCAAAAGAGGAAGGTTATCACCTTGAGTGGTGGTTTCTGATAATACCGGTTGGCACATGGCCCTCACTACGGCAAACCGTACCTGCCACCCACTCCCTATGACTTTCTCACTTGCCCCCGGGTATAGAGGGAACTGTTGTGTGCAAGGGTTTGTGTATAGTTCTTATTTCAGACAATTGCAAAAAATAAACAAACAAAAGTTATTAAAGCCAAACAAATAAACATGTTATAAGACAAGTTAGGCTAAAAGCGAAATTTTTAAGTTTATTTATTAAACTGGCCCATCACTAAATGGGATCAACTCTCAAGGTTTCCCTAGTGGAGTCGCCATCTATCGCCGCCATCAAAAGAGGCGGTCGGAGCGACGTGATGGTATTCCGACTTCCATTTTCGCGCTTAAATGTGTGACGTTACAACGCCTTTAGGTTGTCCAATAACCGGGCTGAACCTGAGGGCGAGGTTTTCGAAAGAGAGCTCTTAGGTCGTCCAATAACCGGGCTAGACCTAAGAGCAAGATTTTTGAAAGGGTTCTTATGGAGTTGCCACCGATATTTTTACCAAAAACATCGGAAAAGGAAAAGAAGGTGTTGGTTTAAAGAACCAACTTTGGCCATTATAACCAGAGTCGGGTAAGGGAGTTAGTTACGTGTGGGGAAGGTATTAACACCCCCACAATGCCCCTTTCGGGTTCCCTATGATAGGCCAGATATTTCATAAATATAGACCCCAAATCTTGCCCGACTCTCTAATATAGCCGAAGATTGCCCGTTTCGAAGATGGTCAAGACTTTATTAAGTCCTTAGTAGCTTGTTCTAGGTTCCATTTAAGATAGGAAGGGTTTAGAGGCATTAAAAATCGGGAAATCCACCGGAGACAACAGATGGTCGTCCAGGACAAGCGGATGGCCGTCCAGGATAGGTAGATGGCCGTCCAGGACAAGCAGATGGCCGTCCATGGCAACTTCAAAGCCATGGACGGCCGTCCACACTACATGGATGGTCGTCTGAAAGAATTAATGGTTGAGTTCAAGAGGGGGGGTGAATTGAACTTAAAAACTTTTTCGCAAAACTTTACTTTCTTTTGGAAGAATGAGTTATCTTTATTCAATTCTTGAAAAGATGATTTGATTTAAAACACAGCAGGCTTATATTCAGAATTTAAAAGAGATGATAGAAAGAAATCAACACACAAATTTATACTGGTTCACTCTAATCCAGAGCTACGTCCAGTTCTTGACAAAACCTGTCAAGTTTCCACTAATACCAAGTGACAATTACAACCCGTAGATCCTCACCAATCTACACCAAGAACTATCTTTTCAACCTATAAGATAGAATCTTGAAAAACACCCAGTAACCAAATCCAGTTACTGTACCAAGTGTAGATTACAATCCAATCTACACAATTCACACGATACAAAAGAATAAGGAAAGAAGAAACCTGGACTTTGAATTCTAATTGCCCAGCACCAATTCTAAAGCACTCTCTCGCTGTGAATGACCACAATGTTGATCAAAGCACCTTATGATATGACAAAATCTTGAATGCAGAGAGAAAAACATAGATGAACGATTCACAGATTGATTTCTCAAGTTTTCTCAAGTAGTGTGTTGTATATGTTTTTTGAAAGATAGATCAATACTGTTTATATAGAGTAAAACAAAGTTTCAGTACGTGTTCTCTATCAAAATCTGTTATAGAGAGAAAAACAATCGATTAAATTTGAAGTATATCAGATAAAAAGTGATTCTGACCGATTAGAATAGAAGAATAATCAATTAGACTGAATTATGATCGATTATATTTAAACTATGATCGATCAGAATATATTTCAACTGATTGAAACCGCGATTCAATCGATTGATTTCACTTAAAGGTTCATTCAATCGATTGATTCGAGTTTTCAATGGATTGAAACAGCTTTATGAAAAATAATAGCTCTCTGTTTCAACCGATTAAAAATCATTTCAACTGATTGAAATCCTGCAGACTTTTAAGACTCGAAAATGACTTTCTGTTTCAACAGGTTGAAAACCATTTCAACATATTGTTTTTCTGAAAACATTTAGACTTAAAAAATATCTTTATTTTAACAGATTGAAAAACGTTTCAACTGATTGTTTTTCCGAAAACTCTTAGATTGAAAAATATCTTTCTTTTTCAACAGATTAAAAAGTATTTCATTTGATTGTTTTTCCGAAACCTTCATATTGAGAAATTTACTAAGTTATTTTAACTTGTTGATTCTGCGAATCAATCAATTGAAAATACGATTATATAGAACCACTTATTCTGTTAAGTGATTTTAACCGATTGAAAATCTTTTTCAACAGATTGAAAAACTTAGTTTGTTCTTTTAATGCAGAAAATGATTTTCAATGCTATGCAGAAGATTAAGGCGCTTCATCACAACATATAATGGCCTATCAAGGGATTAAGTGCTCAAGTTAAAAACCTAATCATCTACACACCCACAACCTAAACTAAATTTATGTCTTCATCAAATTATATCTAAGTCTTCATCAAATCCACCAAGTCCACCAAGTGCTTCATCGTCCATGGCCACTTTTTGCCATGGACGGTCGTCCACCTTTTCCTGGCCCGGTTCCCTATAAATAGGAGCTCCCATTCTCCAAAATTTTAGACCTTTTCACTCCTACCACTCTCTAGGAAGCCTTTTGGCACTTTAGAGTGACCCTGAGCATTATTCCAGGGTTCGAGTGAGTTTTCCAATTTTCGTTTAAGGTTGAAATCGGTTAAGGAAGTCTTCTTTTGAGACGTCTGGCCCTTGGTAGAGTGACTTTTCTTTATTTTGCGGGAGGAGCGTGCTTGTAGAGTGCGGGGACTGCCAAAAAGCGTCCTCAAGTTTTGAAGAGTTACTATAAAAGCTTGCTTCAGAGGTTCCTTCTCTATTCTCTATGTCTTTTACCGCTTTCTTTATCGCTTTCTTTGTGTGCATTAGATAAGATCCCGATTCATAGATCTCTCCGTTCAAGAAATAAAAATAAGAGGATCAAACCTTTTCTCCTGACTCTTTTTTAAATTTGATAAATGTTGGTTGATCGTGTATTTCATTATAGTTCGATGATTCAGAGTATCATTTCCTATTTGATACCTTTGAATTCCTGATCGAGGTCGTACTCGGTCAAATAATTAAAACAGATAAATGTAGTACTAGGAAGCTTTCCTAGGTCGTCTCCCAAAGACCACAAATTTCTATCAAAGCTTATCTGTTGAACATTCAAGGACTTAATGTTGAACTTGATGGACATGAAGCTTGTTGATTTTGATGATGATTCAAGAACACAAGACTTAGAGAGTTGAAGACTTGTTTTAATATGTAATAACTCTGTTTTGATTAGATTGAGTCTGTAATATTAGAGTTTGAGATAGCCGGCACATAGTCTACACCTTAGAAGCTTCAAAAAGCTCAAATTTATCAAAGGGGCTCGACTTTAATCGATTAATTGGTGAAATAATCGATTAAAATAGTGAGAAAAACAATTTTCTGTATCTGCTCACTGGTTTAATCGATTAACACTCCTGTTAATCGATTAACAGGCCTATTAATCGATTAACAGGTCTTTTAATCGATTAAAACAGAGAGTTTTGGGGTTCTATTGATTTTGGCTCTGTAATAATCGATTAACACTTCATTTAATCGATTATTTCAGTCAGATTTTGATTTTTAACTTCAAATCAACCCTATTTTCGAAAACCCTATTTCCAAGAAACCTAGTTTCGAAAGTCCCAATTCCTAAACCCTAATTTTTCTACTTAAGCTTCTCTATGGTACTCAGAAAAGAAGAACAACCTTTTTCATACAAAAGTTAAGTGCTGTAGTGCCAGAGAACTATTTGTTGCAAGAAAAAGGGGCTTTTGGAACCTGGTGTGGGCTAGAAGCGATAAGAATCACTAAGTGGAGTTCTTAGTGGATTGTGTGTTGTGCCGTCCCTGGGGAAAGCTGTTCTTCATCTCTTGTGGATTTCAAGAGAGGTGTTTTCTTTACTTTATCTTTTCCATTGTAATTTGTTTGTAACAACTTTGATCATAGTGACAGCGTTAATCCTCTATTTGAGTGATTAGCAACTGGACGTAGGGTCTTTTGATCCGAACCAGTATAAATCTCTTGTGTAAGATTCTCTTATCTTCTCTATTTACATTTACACAGTTTTTAATCGGTAAAATTTGGGGAAAATTTTGAAAACCTAATTTTTGTTAAGAAACCAATTCACCCCCCCTCTTGGTTTTTTTCCGACCACGCGAACATTCCACTCTGTGATTCTAACAAGTGGTATCAGAGCTTGCTTTGATAGTCATTCAAACTTTTCGAAAATGGCCGGACAAAATCAAACTTTTGCCGAAGGTGCGTCTATCAACAGACCCCCACTTTTTGCGGGTCAAAATTATCCTTTCTGGAAAGTAAGAATGCAAATCTTTTTAGATTCTGTTGATAGAGGCGTTTGGGATGCTATTTTAAATGGTCCATATGTTCCTAAAGTTACTGAGAACGGTGTTGAAGTTCCCAAACCTTTTTCTAGATGGACTGCAGAAGAAAACAGAAAAGGACAATTTGACGTTAGGGCTAGAAATATAATTTTATTTGCTTTAACGCTTGACGAGTTTTACAGGATTTCTGTTTGTAAAAGTGCTCAGGAGATGTGGGAAATGCTAAGAGTGACCCACGAAGGTACTGACGATGTTAAGCGAGCACGGAAAAATTCCCTAATCCAAGAATACGAGATGTTCCGGATGCAACAAGGCGAAACAATATTTGATGTTCAAAAGCGTTTCACTCATATTGTGAACCATCTCACCGGATTAGGTAAGATCTTTGACGTTGATGAATTAAATGTTAAAATCTTAAAATCTTTGGATAGGAAATGGCAACCTAAGGTGACGGCCATCTCGGAGTCACAAAACCTTGCCACAATGTCTATGGCTGTGCTATTTGGAAAGCTAAGAGAGCATGAGCTTGAGCTTGGAAGGTTAAATGAAGAAGAAGGACAATATCAAAAGAAGAACTTAGCCTTCAAGACCGAAATTTCCAAAGGTAAAAATAAAAAGGAAGAAGAAGACTCGGAGAACGAAGAAGAAGAGTTGAGTCTTATGATAAAGAAGTTCACCAAATTCATGAAAGCAAAAGGAAGACATCCTTTCAAAGGTAAGGGAAAGGTAAGAGAAAGTACTTCCGTAAATATAAAATGCTATGGTTGTGGTGAAGCAGGGCATGTAAAGACCTAATGCCCAAACAAGAAAAATGATGAAAACAAAGGCAAAAAGGTCTTCAAGAAGAAAGCTTATATTGCTTGGGACAACAATGATTCAAGTTCGGAATCAAGTGACTCGGAAGTTGAAGCCAACATTTGCTTAATGGCAAATGACAACATATCTTCTGATTTTGAGGAAACTTCCAAATCAAAGAAGTCTATGTGGTATCTTGATAGTGGATGCTCAAAGCATATGACCGGTGATAAATCAAAATTTGTAAGTTTCAAAGCTAAGGAACAAGGATATGTAACTTATGGGGACAACAACAAAGGGAAGATTCTTGGAATTGGAAACATAGGTGGTGCAAACACCTTGGAGATCAAGGATGTGCTTCTTGTTGATGGACTTAAACATAATCTCCTTAGCATAAGTCAACTTTGTGACAAAGGTTTCAAGGTAATTTTTGAAAGTAAATTTTGCACCATACACTTGATAAATTCCGAAAATGTAGAATTAAAAGGCATTAGGCATAACAACATATATTTGATTGATTTGGATTGTTTACATGATTCTAGCATAACATGTTTAGTTGCTAAGGAAGAAAACCCTTGGTTATGGCATAAGAGAGAGGCTCATATAAATATGCATCATTTGAATAAATTGATTTCAAAAGACTTAGTTATTGGTTTGCCTAAGTTAAAATTTGAAAAAGATAGATTGTGTGATGCATGTCAAAAAGGTAAACAAGTAAAATCATCATTTAAATCAAAGAATGTTATTTCCACTTCAAAACCCCTAGAATTATTACATTTAGATTTATTTGGACCTTCAAGGATAAAAAGCTTTGGTGGAAATTATTATGGTCTTGTAATTGTTGATGATTACTCTAGGTATACTTGGACATTTTTCCTAACTACGAAAAGTGAAGCCTTTAAGGTCTTTAGAAAATTTTCAAAACAAATTCAAAATGAGAAAGATTTGAGAATTAAAGTTTTAAGAAGTGACCATGGTGGTGAGTTTCAAAATGAAAAGTTTGAAAATTATTGTGAAGAAAATGGAATATTACATAACTTTTCTGCTCCTAGGACTCCCCAACAAAATGGTGTAGTTGAAAGGAAAAATAGGTCGTTAGAGGAACTTGCTAGAACTATGTTAAATGAATCTAATGTTCCTAAATATTTTTGGGCTGATGCAGTTAATACTGCATGTTATGTTTTAAATAGAATTCTCATTAGGTCAATTATTAAATCTACTCCCTATGAATTGTTTAATGGTAGAAAGCCTAATGTTGCTCATTTGAAAATTTTTGGATGTAAGTGCTTTGTGTTAAATAATGGAAAGGACAACTTAGGAAAATTTGACTCTAAACCTGATGAGGGCATTTTCTTAGGTTACTCAATAACTAGCAAGGTTTACAGGGTATTTAATAGAAGAACTTTAAATATTGAAGAATCTATATATGTCACTTTTGATGAGATTGTAGACCTTGGGGGAAATCCTCTTGAGTCAAATAAAGAACTTGCAGGTGATGATGAATATATAAGAGAGGCTCTTGATGAATTGTATTTGGAAGAAAATGAGCCTTCTCCAACACCTGAATTAGCAAAAGAATGGCAATCTCCTAGAGGACTCTCAATGGACAATATCATTGGTGACATCTCAAAAGGGGTAAGAACTAGAAATATGACTAACTTTTGCATGTCTGTAGCTTTTGTGTCACAGATAGAACCTAAAAATGTTGAGGAAGCGCTTAAAGATGACCAATGGTGCATTGCTATGCAAGAGGAACTTAACCAATTTGAAAGGAATCAAGTCTGGGAATTATTCCCAAGAGAAGAATCACATCAAGTTATTGGAACCAAATGGGTGTTTAGAAATAAACTTGATGAAGATGGAAACATAACAAAGAATAAAGCTAGACTTGTTGCCAAAGGCTATTGTCAGGAGGAAGGTATAGATTATGATGAAACTTATGCTCCTGTTGCCAGGTTAGAGGCTATACGCCTACTTCTTGCTTATGCATCTTTGATGAAATTTAAATTATATCAAATGGATGTTAAAAGTGCATTTTTGAATGGTTTATTAAAGAAGAAGTTTATGTGGAGCAACCCCCTGGATTTAAAGATTTTAGTTATACTAATCATGTTTTTAAATTAAAGAAAGCATTATATGGGTTGAAATAAGCTCCTAGATCTTGGTATGAAAGGTTAAGTAGTTTCCTAACTTCAAATGATTTTTTCTAGAGGAAAAATTGATTCTACGTTGTTTATAAAGAAAGTAAAAGAACATATCTTATTGGTCCAGGTATATGTTGATGATATTATTTTTGGATCAACTGATAATTCGTTATGTGTAGAATTTGCTAAGATAATGCAGGGAGAGTTTGAAATGTCTATGATGGGAGAATTGACATTCTTCCTTGGACTTCAAATCAAGCAACTTAAAGATGGTATTTTCATCTCTCAAACCAAATACTGCAAAGAGATCCTTAAAAAGTTTGGAATGGACACCTCAAAAGAAGCTAACACACCCATGGGAACTTCATGCTATCTAGACAAGGATGAATCAGGTTTGGAAGTTAATCAATCTATGTATAGAGGTATGATAGGTTCACTATTATACTTAACTGCAAGTAGACCTGATATTATGCACTTTGTCTGTGTGTGTGCTAGATTTCAGGCTTGTCCAAAAGAATCTCACCTAATTGCAGTAAAACATATTTTAAAATATTTAAAAGGAACTACTGATTTTGGTTTATGGTATCCATCTGATGCTTGTACTAGTTTAAAAGGATATTCTGATGCTCATTATGGTGGATGCAAAATTGATAGGAAAAGTACTAGTGGGACATGTCATTTGTTAGGTTCATCCTTAGTATCTTGGCATTCTAAGAAACAGGCATGTGTTGCTTTATCTACCACTCAAGCTCGAATATATTGCAACTTGGTAATTGTTGTGCTCAAATTTTGTGGATGAAACAACAGCTTAGAAGATTATAGTATATTTCTGAATGACATACCTTTAATGTGTGATAATACGAGTGCAATTAATCTTACTAAGAATCCAGTAATGCACTCTAGGACTAAGCATATAGAGATTGGACATCATTTTTTGAGAGATCATATCAGCAAAGGAAACTGTAAAATAGAGTACGTTGATACAAAGCATCAATTAGCAGATATTTTTACGAAGCCTCTACCCAAGGATAGATTCTATGATCTTAGAAGAGACTTAGGGATACTAGAAATAACTTAAATTTTGCTTAATCAGACAGTTTTTGGATGACTGTAAGAATATAATTCATTATACAGGATGTTAATAGTTTATCAAGTGTTAAAACCTCAAAAATTTGATGTACTCTCTGGAATAATCGATTAATTGGAGTTATAATCGATTATTTGCATCCAAAACACTCAAAACAGGACATTCCTCTCTTGAATAATCGATTAATTCGTCCATTAATCGATTAAAACCAGTTTTAATCGATTAACAACCCAATTTAATCGATTAAAAGGGGCTGGAAGTGGTTTAATCGATTAAATTGAGAATTAATCGATTAAACCTGGCAAGTTTGGCTTCCTAGCCGTTGCCAACGGATCTTTTGCTCCCTATACACTTTCATATGTCCGTTGGAGTTTCTTGGCTATAGATAGGGACCTCCATTTCACTTCTACTCACTCCTATCTCTTGAAATCAAGCTTTCTTGCCTTATTCTAGCAATCTTGCCTTCTTCTAGCTATACTTAGCTTCCTAAATCTTCTTGTTAATCCTCTAATCCTTCAATGGCCTCATCTTCTCGTGCAAAAATCCCAACTAGAAGAAGATCTGCACCCTCATCTCAACCCCATCCTAATTCTATAGAAGGATGGATTTCTGATGCAGATGGCCAACAAGAATTTCTGTCTTATTGGTAGGAACGTGCTATTATTTCTCCTATGTTCCTTATTGGTGAGCAATTCATCAATAGGGGATTCAACTTTCCTAACCTCCTTGAATTTCAAGGAGTTCTCCCTTTCATCCAAATGCAAGGTACGTATTATCCTGACTTAGTTAGGGCATTTTACTCTAGGTTCAAATTTAGAGATCAAATTGCTACCTCTAGAGTAAAAGGTGTCACAATTATTCTTGACGATGATATTTGGGAGAATGTTGCCCACTTTCCTATTAGAGAAGATGCTATTAACATTTATGGTGAGTTAGATGATTTTGACAGGTTCTTATCTTACCGTTCTTTTCTGCGTAATCCCTCCATGGAGATTGGGCGTCTCCTTCTTGCTGGACCTTTGAAGAAAGAGAAACGCATGATTTTACATATACTTGTCTGGATCCTCTGTCCCCAGGCTACGAATCATGCTCAATGTTCTTCAATCGATCTTCGTATTATTCATGCCATAATGAAAAATGAGCCTTTAGATTGGGGCGTTCTTGTCACCATGACTATGTTAAAAGCCAAACGTCATCCCACCTTCAAAATTCCATATGCCCTCCTTGTCTCTCGCATTCTTGAATACAAGGGAGTAAATGTCGAAGGTGAACAAACAGTACGCATGAATAACTTAAATCGCATGCTGGACAACACATTGATTCAACTCCAAATGGTGCGTGTTAATGATATTTATGTTCACAAGGATGACGTTCCAAACCAAGGTGAAGATAATGAAGATTCTGATGAAGATATGCCTGTTGCTGCTGAGTTTCCCTTTGATCCAATCCAAAATGTTGGAACTTCCTCTACCCATCATGAAACCCAACAATCCATGGAAGACATGTTATCTGACATGAATCAGAGAATGTAGTCATTCTTCACTCTTTCTAGAGTACGGCATGAGGAAATAATTCGCCGTATATCTGATGTAGATGATAAAGTGTGTCGTTTAGAAAATATATTTGATGCACACTTTCATAGTGATGATAGTGAAGAATTTTAAATTTGTAATTTTCTTTCTTATATTGTAATGAATGCTTATCTCTGAAATAAAATGTGGTGTTCTGTTTTGGCTTTAATTGAGGGGGAGTTTTCTCTAAGTTATGCATATTTTGAGGGGGAGCTCTTATGTTTGTAATAAAAGAATTATTTTTTATTCTAATCAAAATAGGGGGAGAAAATATTTAAAGCCTAATATGATTGTTTTTAAATATTATCTGGTATGTTTAATGTGTTTGTTAGTATGACAGATAAAACAGGTTATTACAAGGCTTTAAAAGATAATTTTGATCATCATAAAAAAGGGGGAGATTGTTGAACATTCAAGGACTTAATGTTGAACTTGATGGACATGAAGCTTGTTGATTTTGATGATGATTCAAGAACACAAGACTTAGAGAGTTGAAGACTTGTTTTAATATGTAATAACTCTGTTTTGATTAGATTGAGTCTGTAATATTAGAGTTTGAGATAGCTGACACATAGTCTACACCTTAGAAGCTTCAAAAAGCTCAAATTTATCAAAGGGGCTCGGCTTTAATCGATTAATTGGTGAAATAATCGATTAAAACAGTGAGAAAAACCATTTTCTATATCTGCTCACTGGTTTAATCGATTAACACCCCTGTTAATCGATTAACAGGTCTTTTAATCAATTAAAACAGAGAGTTTTGGGGTTCTGTTGATTTTGGCTCTGTAATAATCGATTAACACTTCATTTAATCGATTATTTCAGTCAGATTTTGATTTTTAACTTCAAATCAACCCTATTTTCGAAAACCCTATTTCCAAGAACCCTAGTTTCGAAAATCCCAATTCCTAATCCCTAATTTCTCTACTTAAGCTTCTCTATGGTACTCAGAAAAGAAGAAACAACCTTTTTCATACAAAAGTTAAGTGCTGTAGTGCCAGAGAACTGTTGGTTGCAAGAAAAAGAGGCTTTTGGAACCTGGTGTGGGCTAGAAGCGATAAGAATCACTAAGTGGAGTTCTTAGTGGATTGTGTGATGTGCCGTCTCTGGGGAAAGTTGTTCTTCATCTCTTGTGGATTTCAAGAGAGGTGTTTTCTTTACTTTATCTTTTCCATTGTAATTTGTTTGTAACAACTTTGATCATAGTGACAGCGTTAATCCTCTATTTGAGTGATTAGCAACTGGACGTAGGGTCTTTTGATCCGAACCAGTATAAATCTCCTGTGTAAGATTCTCTTCTCTTCTCTATTTACATTTACACAGTTTTTAATCGGTAAAATTTGGGGAAAATTTTGAAAACCTAATTTTTGTTAAGAAACCAATTCACCCCCCTCTTGGTTTTTGTCCGACCACGCGAACATTCCGCTGCGCGATTCTAACATTATCAATTTTTTAATTTAGAACAGTAACAAAAAAAGGAGTTTTTCAAAATTAAAATATTAGGTGAAACAAAACAAAAGTAAATTATAAAAATGTGGATTAAAAACAGATTAAAATGCAATTGATTTTCTGATTCTAATGTAGTGTCACTTATCCTAGATTACGAAATTAATTCGAAATTAACCAACTAAGCGAAGATAAATCCCAAATTATATTCTAATCCAAAATTAATCAACTAAGCGAAGATTAATCTCAAATTAGCTTTAACCCTTGTTCCAATATGAAATTAACCAACTAAGCGAAGATTAATTCCAAATTTTCCTTAACCCTTATTCCAACATGAAATTAACCAACTAAGCAAAGATTAACCCCAAATTATCCTTATACAATTAAGCATTGCATACATCACATAATCTCATATCTAACACAGAATTAAGCAAACTGTGATATAAGTTTCGGTTTATTAAGCATAAACAGATTATAATTCAATACTGAGATTAGAAGATGAAGAGTTAAGAGAACAAAAAAAATGAAATTGAAGAACAAAACCTCAAAGCTCTACTGCATTCTCCTCGGAAAATCAATATAAAGATTTAGCTATCCATGGAAAATCGAAAACGCAAAAGAAGAGACATATGCAGGGTAGATTTCGTAGTGAATTTTCGACATCAATTTTGGCCACCTTATGATTGGAATTTAACAATGCTCATAAGAAAGACAATTGTAGCCTTGCCTCTTAGCTTTACAACGCACTTCGAATCGCCCAATTTGGAGTGTAGTAGCTCCAGATATGTCCTTCTCACTGGGCAAGGGTCGGCTGTGCGTTGCGGCTTCGCGTTTTTTCTTTTTCGTCTTTGATATCTGGCTGCCTCTCTTTTATATGGATAACCCTAACCCTAATCTTAATCTAGTTTTGGGTTCAACTAGCCCACAAAAAACATAAAAAAATTAAAAACAAAAAAAACTGATTCTAATGGACAGTTGGCATGGCATCTGACCCAATCTTCCAAGCCCAAAATTGCTTTAAACTGTCCTGAAAGTAATAATGAACAAAAATTAGATCAAATAGATTCAAATTAATTAAAATCGGAATTATTGGCCCAATGAAGCCCAATCAATGAAAATGCACTAATAATAGACAATTAAACACAATGCACTAATTAAGATAAGTACATAAAGATAAGAAAATGCGGGAAAATAATGGCTCATCAAATTCCCCCACACTTAGCCTTTTGCACTCCCGAGCAAAATCAAGAAGCAAAGCAAGGAGTAATTCCAAAAGCATCGAAGAGAGTGACATAACAAAAAGGAGCAAGAACAAGAAGACATACAAAACACAAACAAATTTACACAATCCTTAATGAATCCTGGGAAAAGAAAGGAGTAGACAACATCCAACACACAAAGAGTCAGAGGAACCAGATACTCATGGAAATCATCCAAGCATTTCAAAACCTGGCAAGAGGTCAATCAGCTCAAAAGGTGAATCAAAGTGACAAAACATCACAAGATGCACTGTATCTCTCATGTGTCTATATACTCTCAAAATACTCAAGAAAAGCAAACAACAGATAGACTTGGCAAGCCTCTAAACTCAACACCCAACGCACATGCACAAAAAGATCAAAAGGTCTTTTCAGGTTGTAATGGGGGTAGGGACAATGTAGAGGATATCATATGGGATAAGTAGCTGTGAACCAGAGGAACTAGAGGATCAATGGGGAATAAGTCAAAAATAAGCACAAGATACATGCCCAAAAACCTCTAATATCAAACCTCCACTACTGCCTTTACCTCAACCACAACTTTTCTTTCTTTTTTTTTCTCTTTTTTTTTTTTATATATATCTTTTTTTTTTAAACTACATGAAATACACTGAAAGGAAAACACAAAAACTATATAGCAGAGATAACCAACTAGCCAGTACATCATCCAATGAAATACAAAATGCACCCCCACACTTATTCAATAACTTATTCCCAAAACAATTCCAAAGCTCCAAAAATCCCTAAGGTTAAGGTAATCATGGTTTTTCACTTAAGGCTTTTAATGAGCTTCAAAAGAAATAAAGGGAAACATAGGCTCAAAGGGGCTATCAAAGGAATTAATTCAAGGTAGGCTCATTTGGCTAGAGGCTAATTAGAACAAAAATGCCTTAATCATCTCCAAACATGCATGTGAATCAAGAAGTATCAATCAGAGTCAAGCCAAGGCTACTGCGCAAGCAATCAAGAGGCATAACACTCAAGAAAGAATAGGTAGTGGCTCAATTCCTCACAAAGGGTAAGATTTTCGCCTTCAATTCAACCTCTCAAACATCGTAACCAACTTGACAAACAAAGAAAAATAGGGATTTCAATCCAAAAAGCATAAAGCAACTCCTATCTAAGAGTGAAGAAAGTGCCCAAAACCTAAACAAAACCCAGAGATCCAAAAGAAACATGCAAATTGTATCCAAAAGAATAGTCTCCCCCACACTTAAACTACAAATTGTCCCATTGTAGCATAACATCAAATCAAGCAATCAAATCACCAATTGGACAAGTGCAGTAAAAGTAAAGAGAAGGAAAAAGAGAACTCCCTAAGTCATGGTGGAAGGTAAGTGGGATCAATCAGGGATATCTCCTCCACAACTACATCCACTAGAGAAGGATTGCTGAGGAATGGTTTCAGTCGATGGCCATTAACCTTGAAGCTATTTTCTGTGGATTCACTTTTAATTTCAACTGCACCATAAGGATAAACATTAGTAACAATAAAAGGTTCAATCCACTTTGAACGCAACTTACCACCCATGAGACCCAATCTGGAATTGTACAATAGCACTTGCTGACCAACAAAGAACTCCTTCCTAGCTATGGAACTATCATGAAATCTCTTAGTTTTCTCCTTGTAGAACATGGATTTCTCATAAGCTTCCAAACGGATCTCATCCAATTCATTTATCTGTAGCTTCCTCTCCTCTCCAGCTTCATCAAGTGAGAAGTTGCATGATTTCAAAGCCCAATATGCTCGGTGCTCTATCTCCGCTGGTAGGTGGCATGGTTTACCAAAGACAACTCGATAGGGAGACATCCCTATAGGTGCCTTGTAAGCAGTCCTATGCGCCCAAAGAGCATCCTCCAGTCTGTTGCACCAATCCTTTCTATTAGGCTGGACAATCTTCTCTAAAATCCTCTTTATCTCCCTATTTGAGATTTCAGCTTGTCCATTAGTTTGGGGGTGGTAAGGTGTAGAGACTTTGTGAACAACCCCATACTTCTTGAGCAAGGCTTGCATGGACCTGTTACAAAAATGGGTGCCTTGATCACTAACAATGGCTCTGGTACTCCAAATCTGCAAAAGATGTTAGATCTAACAAAATCCACAACAACCCGAGCATCATTAGTCCTGGTGGCTTTGGCTTCCACCCATTTTGAAACATAATCAACAACAAGGAGAATATAATAAAAACCAAAAGAAACAGAGAAGGGACCCATGAAATCAATACCGCAGACATCAAACACCTCACAAAACAACATGGGTTGTTGGGGCATCTGCTGTCTCCATGTAAGGGACCCTCCTGCTCGCTGACACTGCTCACAAGTGCTGCAAATTCTCAACGCATCCTTGAAGATGGTGGGCCAATAGAAACCACAGTCAAGCACCTTGCGAGCTGTCCTCTGAATGCCAAGATGACCACCGGTTGCAGAAGAATGACAAAATTGCAGGACCGAGTCAATCTCATGGTCTGGAATGCATCTCCTGGTAACCTGATCATTGCACAACTTCCACAAATACGGGTCATCCCAAATATAATACTTAGCATCGCTCTTAAGTTTATCACATTGAGCTCTGGATGCTAAGGGAGGAAAAACAAAAGCTACAAGATAGTTAACAATGTTTGCAAACCAAGGTGTTGGAAAAGAAGCAGAAAGTGCAAACAAACCCTCGTCGGGAAAGTCATCCCGGATTGGTGAAGCATCATTAGCAATCCTCTCTATTATTCTCAAATGGTCTGCAACCAAATTTTGTGCTCCACTCCTATCACGGATCTCCAAATCAAATTCTTGGAGCTAGAGCATCCACCTGATCAATCGAGGCTTTGACTCAGCCTTCTTTAGTAGGTACGTCAAAGCTGCATGGTCAGTGAACACAATAACACGAGAACCAAGCAAATATGATCTAAATTTATCAAGAGAAAACACAATGGCAAGAAGCTCTTTCTCAGTGGTGGTATAGTTTGCTTGGGCAGCATCTAAAGTCCTGGAAGCATAATATATTACCCGAGGCAGCTTATCAACTCTCTCGTGCTACGACACCCCCAATGCATAATTAGATGCATCACACATCAACTCAAATGGGACTGTCCAGTCAGGTGCCTGGATGATAGGAGTGGTGGTCAATGCTTCCTTGAGGCAGTCAAACGCCTTTTTGCACCTGTCATCAAAATCAAATTCAATATCTTTCTGAAGCAGATTAGATAGTGGAAGGGCCTTACTTACTGAAGTCTCTAATGAACCGCCTATAGAAACCTGCATGGCCAAGAAAAGATCGAACCTCTCGCACGCAAGAGGGGTAAGGCAATTGTGAAATAACAGAGATTTTTGCAGGATCCACTTCTATGCCCTTACTAGAAATGATATGCCCTAAAACTATACCCTGTTATACCATGAAGTGACATTTTTCAAAATTCAGAACAAGATTAGTTTCAATGCATCTATTAAGCACTCTATCCAAATTATCTAAGCATGCATCAAACGAGGATCCATACACAGTGAAATCATCCATAAACACCTCTATACAATTTTGAAGGAAATCTGAAAAAATACTAAGCATACATCGCTGGAAGGTACCAGGGGCATTGCATAGGCCAAAAGGCATTCTCCTATAGGCAAAAGTGCCAAAGGGGCAGGTGAATGTGGTTTTCTCTTGATCCTCAGGAGTAATATGGATCTCGAAAATAACCAGAGAAACCATCCGTAAAGCAAGTAATGAGATTTACCCGCGACGCTCAAGCATCCGGTCAATGAAAGGCAGTGGAAAATGGTCCTTCCGTGTTGCTTGATTGAGCCTTCTGTAGTCGATACAGCACCCTCCAACTATTTTGTATTCTGGTGGGAATGAGCTCATTCCTCTCATTTTTCACAACAAGTGAGGCCTCGTCTTCTCGGGGACCACCTGGACTCGGACTCACCCACCGACTATCTCGATATAAGATAGATGATCCCAGCTCGAAGAAGCTTGGTCACCTCCTTCTTCACAACATCCAAAATCACGGGTTGAGTCGTCTCTCGTGGTCGTCTCACCGGTTTGGCTCCATCCTCAAATAATATCCTATGCATGCATGTGGATGGGCCGATACCAGGAATGTCTCGCCATGGTCCAGCCGATGGCTTTCTTATGCCTTTTCAGAACATGCAACAGCTTTCTCCTCTTGAACAAAGCATCAAGGGAGGTGGAAATGATCACTGGAAACTTCTCATCATCCTCCAAATAAGCGTACTTGAGGTTTTCTGGTAAAGTCTTTAGTTCTCGGAGTGGGTGCCGGCCGAACGTAAGGAACCAGAGAGGGAAGAAGAATGGGTTCCACAACCCGTACCTCAACCTCGCAAGTCGATTCATGTATACTTCCTGCAACATGGATAGTGCATTCTGACTCTAAAGAACTTATATCCATAGGAGGTACAACACCCAAAACATCGACATATGATCGATTTAAATTCGAATATAACTCAGGATTAGAATGAAGATCAATGTCAATATCAAAATCAGATTCGGATTCGGTGCATGCAAAAGAAGTATACAGATCAGAAAGAAAACAATGTTTCCTAGCATGTAAGGAATGAAAATTAGAAACATACTCATCAATAACATCATCAATGATCTCAACACGAAAAATAGAATGGCACTCAGATGGATGTTTCATGGCATCCAGAATATTGAAATGGACAATAATATCACCAAATTCCATAGACAATGTACCATCATACACATCAATCTTGGTTTGGGCTGTTTTCAAAAATGGTCTGCCTAAAATGATTGGGACAGATCCATGGGAGAATCCCTCCTCCATATCAAGCACATAGAAATCAGCAGGAAAAATGAGTTCACCAACCCGAACTAAGACATCCTCAATGAAACCTATAGGGTGGGCTACACTCCTTTTTGCCAGTTGTATCACCACACCCGTAGGTTGCAGAGGTCCAAGAGATAAAGAATTAAAAATGGACAAAGGCATAACATTAATTGAAGCACCCAAATCAAGCATGGCATTCTCAAATTTATTATTGCCAATAATACAAGGTATGCAGAATGTACCTGGGTCCTTACATTTCTCAGGAATGTAAGGAACAAATTTACCTATCAAAGCAGACACATTTCTGCCCATGCTGATTGTCTCACTGACCTTCATCTTCCTCTTGTGGGTGCACAACTCCTTCAGGAATTTAGCATATCTGGGAATTTGCTTGATGGCATCAAGCAGAGGTATGTTCACCTCAACTTTCCTGAAGGTCTCTAGAATCTCTTTATCGACCTCTTCCATCTTTTTTCTTGGAATTGCTTTGGGAGGGAATGGAAGAGGGATATGAGGTTGTTGCAGGTCAGAACTGGGGCTGGAAGAAGGTCCATCTATATGTAATTTTTGGCTACCAACTGGTTGCTCAGGTGCAGGAACTAAGGCAGCTACAGATGAGGGTGGAGGTGTTGCAGTGGGTATGTCAATCTGTTTCCCTGACCTCAATGTGATGGCACTCACATTCTTAGGATTAACCACAGTTTGTGTAGGGAGCTTGTCTCGAATTTTGATTTTGCAATTGATTCACAAGCAGTAGCTAGTTGACCAATCTGGTTGGTTAAACTCTGAATAGAGGCATCATTTTTCTCGTTGGTACTCGTATGTTCATCTCAGCCATTTGTTTGACCAATTCCTCTAATGAAGGTGAAGAAGGTTGAGGAGTTGGTGCTTCATTTTGCTGCCTCTGATATTGTTGTTGCATTGGTGGAGGCATATAAGGTCTGCTTGGACCAGCAGAATTCTGAAATGGTGGTGGTGGCAAAGGATTCTACTGCTGATTGGACCATCTCAGATTTGGGTGATTCCTCCACCCTGGATTGTATCTATTGCTTGAGAGGTCAGAATTATGTTGTTAGTTTGGAGCCCTATTATTGAAAATGTTTGCTGCATAAGCTTGTGGAGCTCCAAAACCTGTACACTCATGCAATAATTGGCAACAATCAGTGGGATGCTCAATTGAAGTACAAATGCCACAAACCCTTGCAGGTGGTGCAGGTCTCTGATTCACAGCAAGTTGGGAGACTAGGGTGTTGAGGGCATCAATCTTACTTTCTAGCTTCTTCTCCACTAAATCTGATGAACCCACATCATGTACACCTCTAAGGACTATGGCATCACTCCTCATGTTAAATTGCTGGGAATTGGATGCCATCTTCTCAATTAAACCTCTAGCAGCAGTAGGTGTCATGTCTCCTAAAGCTCCTCCACTAGCTGCATCTATCATACTCCTATCCATTGTGTTCATCCCCTCATAAAAGTACCGTAGCAAGAATCGTTCCGATATTTGGTGGTGAGGGCAACTTGCACAAAGTCTCTTGAACCTCTCCCAATACTCGTATAAGCTCTCTCCCATCTCGTTGCCTCGATACTTGATATATCCTTCCTGATGGCAGTGGTCCTGGAAGCAGGGAAAAATTTCTCTAGAAAGACTCTCTTCAGATCATCCCAGCTCGTTATGGAACCAGGAGCTAAGTAGTACAACCAGTCTTTGGCAAGATCCTCCAAAGAGAAAGGAAAAGCCTTCAAGTATATGTGATCTTCAGGAACATTTTGTGGCTTCATGGTGGAGCAGACTATATGGAACTCCTTGAGATGCTTATGTGGATCCTCACCGCACGACCATGAAACTTGGGCAGCAAATGGATTAGTCCAGCTTTAAGCACAAATGGTACATCCTCTTCGTGGTATTGGATACACAAATTTGCATAAGTGAAATCAAGTGCAGCCATCTCCTCGAGAGTCCTCTCACGAGGTCCAATAGGTTGATCACCCATGTTATTAGTTTGGAAATTAATAGAAGAAGGTATATTAGGTGCAGTACTCTCACTATGACTATCTAATGGTTCAGACTCAAGAGATGAATTCCTAGAATGTCTAACTAATCTATGAAAGGTTCTGTCTATCTCGGGATCAAAAGGTTGTAAAAGGTCAGGATTGCTCCTAGTCATGCACTATATTCAACAATTCATGTATTTCCCAAGAGTTAAAAAAAAAATTCCTAAAAAAAAATCAGTTGTTTACTGGAATGACAACGGTAGACCGTGAACAAGTACACCAGGTAGGTTCCCGTGAAAGAGAGGTGGGTCACTAATTGACACGCTTAAGTACCAAGTCTTTCCTAGCCGTAACCCTCCTAGAATTGCACTCTCACACTACCAAGCTATATCCAGAGTTTCCTATGAGAATGGAAATTATAATTTTTTTTTATAAAGCTAGAAAAACAAATTAGAGATGAAATTGTTTTTTTTTTGAATTATTTTTTATATTTATTTTTTATTTATATATATATATATATATATATATAATATTTTTTATTTTTTATTTTTTTAACCCAAAAGAGTTTTAGAACAACAGTGGACTATCAAAATAGTATTAAGAGAAGTAAGAATATTAAATTAAATAGAAAATCAAATAAAATATTCAAATAACTAAAAATCAAATATTAAATAACTTAAAATTAAATAAAATATTCAAATAACAGACAAATCAAATAAAATATTCAAATAACTGAAAATCAAATATTAAATAACTTAAAATCAAATAAAATATTCAAATAACTGGAAATCAAATAAAATATTAAAAACTAGCAATCAAATAAAATATTTAAATAACTAAAAATCAAATAAAATATCCAAATAACAGACAAATCAAATAAAATATCCAAATAACAACAAATCAAATAGAATATTAAATAAATAACAATCAAATAAAATATTTAAATAACTGAAAATCGAATAAAATATTTAAATAAAATAAAATAAAAACAAAAAAAACGAAAATAGAAACAGAAAATAAAAATTGAAAACCTAGACAAAAATCTTGGTCCCCAAGCAACGGTGCCAAATTTGATCGAGGTCGTACTCGGTCAAATAATTAAATCAGATAAATGTAGTACTAGGAAGCTTTCCTAGGTCGTCTCCCAAATACCACAAATTTCTATCAAAGCTTATCAATTTTTTAATTTAGAACAGTAACAAAAAAAGGAGTTTTTCAAAATTAAAATATTAGGTGAAACAAAACAAAAGTAAATTATAAAAATGCGGATTAAAAACAGATTAAAATGCAATTGATTTTCTGATTCTAATGTAGTGTCACTTATCCTAGATTACGAAATTAATTCGAAATTAACCAACTAAGCGAAGATAAATCTCAAATTATATTCTAATCCAAAATTAATCAACTAAGCGAAGATTAATCTCAAATTAGCTTTAACCCTTGTTCTAATATGAAATTAACCAACTAAGCGAAGATTAATTCCAAATTTTCCTTAACCCTTATTCCAACATGAAATTAACCAACTAAGTGAAGATTAACCCACAAATTATCCTTATACAATTAAGCATTGCATACATCACATAATCTCATATCTAACACAGAATTAAGCAAACTGTGATATAAGTTTCGGTTTATTAAGCATAAACAAATTATAATTCAATACTGAGATTAGAAGATGAAGAGTTAAGAGAGCAAACAAAATGAAATTGAAGAACAAAACCTCAAAGCTCTACTGCATTCTCCTCGGAAAATCAATATAAAGATTTAGCTATCCATGGAAAATCGAAAACGCAAAAGAAGAGACATATGCAGGGTAGATTTCGTAGTGAATTTTCGACTTCTGGCCACCTTATGATTGGAATTTAACAATGCTAATGAGAGAAACAATTGTAGCCTTGCCTCTTAGCTTTACAACGCACTTTGAATCGCCTAATTTGGAGTGTAGTAGCTCCAGATATGTCCTTCTCACTGGGCAAGGGTCGGCTGCGCGTTGCGGCTTCGTGTTTTTTCTTTTTCATCTTTGATATCTGGCTGCCTCTCCTTTATATGGATAACCCTAACCCTAATCTTAATCTAGGTTTGGGTTCAACTAGCCCACAAAAAACATAAAAAATTAAAAACAAAAAAAACTTATTCTAATGGACAGTTGGCATGGCATCTGACCCAATCTTCCAAGCCCAAAATTGCTTTAAACTGTCCTGAAAGTAATAATGAACAAAAATTAGATCAAATAGATCCAAATTAATTAAAATCTGAATTATTGGCCCAATGAAGCCCAATCAATGAAAATGCACTAATAATAGACAATTAAACACAATGCACCAATTAAGATAAGTACATAAAGATAAGAAAATGTGGGAAAATAATGGCTCATCAATTCCATATTCGAAGTTGCAATTGAATCGATTCAATACATTTCTTATGTAACCATGGGTGCTATATTGGATTTGAATCAGATTTCGGATCAATCTATATTGATTGACTGCCTCCATTATGTTGTTGCTAGCAAATACAACTATTTTAGGTTTTGGATCTTCCAAATTATTCCTGCAAGAGGTCTGGACCCATTTTTTTATGATCCTTCGATAAAAAGATTCATTCTCTGCAAGTAGATAGAATAATAGGGTAAAAGCATAATTTCTTTAAGTGTTTATTTTCTAAGTTAGTCCATCATAGGGAACCCGAAAGGGGCGTTGTGGGGTGCTAACACCTTCTCCACACGTAACTAACTCCCTTACCCAACTCTGTTTGTAATGGCCAAAGTTGGTTTTTTCTAAAATCACTGCCTTCTTCTTTTTCTTTACCTTTCTCAATGTTTAAGGTTAAAACATTGATGGCGACTCCTTGAACCTATTCGAAAACCTCGCCTTTAGGTCCAGCCCGGTTATCGGATAGCCTAAAGGCGTTGAACTGCTTCTTTCAAAAAACGCGAGTCAATCCAAAACCATCACGTCGCTCTGACTGCCTCTTCTGACGGCGGCGACAGATGGCGACTCCACTGGGGAAGCTAGAGAGTTGATCCCATTTAGTGATGGACTAGTTTAGAAAATAAAAACTAGAAATTACGCTTTTACCCTTCCTTGATTTATAACATGCTGTTTGGCTTTAATAATTGTTGTATGCTTATCTTCTGCAATTGTTTGAAATAAATAATTGTACACAAACCCTTGCACACAACAGTCCCTCTATACCCGGGGGCAAGAGAGAATACACATAGGGAGTGGGTGGCAGGTACGACCGACCATGGTAATGTCCATAGTGCTAGCAGGTCGTTGTCGGAAACCACCACTCAAGGTGATAACCTTCTTTTCTTGGTCTAAAAACATTGACATGGACATCCGTGCACGGTTCGAGGACTGGGAGATTGAAGGGTCCCTATAATGGGGGCACCTTGGGGGCCTGACCTTGGTGAGAACAGTTAGAACCTACCTTTGACAATGCACTTTTCTGCAGGAAACCCCTACCTCATAATTAAACGTCACTCTGTTCGCGGATGAGTGAATTATTTGTGCATTTGTTTGTTACATTTGCTTGTTGCAATTGATTGTTGCATAACATAATCATACAACAACAAAACAAATATATATAAAACAAAATCTCAAAAATATTTTTGCAATAAACACCCTTATCTCGGACAGTCTGCCTTTTAGCTAGCCTGGTTTCGGGTTCTTTGTAAGTTAAGTAGCCACGCAGTCTAACAGAAGAGATAAGGGACGCTAAAATTTTTCTTTCGCAATAACTATTTTTATCTCAGACAGTCTGCCTTTTTAGCTAGCCTGGTTTCAGGTTCTTTGTAAGCTAAGTAGCCACACAGTCCGACAGAAGAGATAAAAGGCTAAAAAATTAAAAAATAAAATAAAATAAAATAAAAAATAATAATAACAAAATCAAAAGAATTTTGACAAAGTCGTATCATTCATATTGCATCATTTCATAATTGAAAAAACCAAGAGAGAAAATAAATGCATAAGGAAAGTATGCATACGCATCATTTTAATAAATCCCTAAAAAATGGGTCTTAGAAGCGTTTATTGGGAAAATTGTTGGGCCAAATCCCCTCTAGGAAATTTGTGGCCTATTCTTCACCATTTTCTCTTTGTTTTGATATGTTGTGCGTCCAAATCGAACATCTCAGTCAAAAGTTATGTCACTTTCAACATCTGCTGCCCTTTTGTACTAGTGCATGCACAAATACATTCATTCTAGGGAGCACTAGATATCCCTAAGACAATGGCGAAAGAGGCCCCGAGCATATTTGTGACCTTCGCGACAAGGAAGGGACAAGTGTACTAAGGTGTGATGGTGACCCCCATTATACTTTTCAAATCTGTGATGGGGAAGGAACCATTACACCGAGGTGGGTATGATACCCCACAAAGCGTAAGCTTTAAGGAGAATACCTAAGTCATTGTCTTAAGGAATATCCATCTCATAAATCATTCATTTTAAACAATAAAAATCTTTTTTCGTTCTAGAAAGCGGCTGGTATTCTTCATGCCCTCATCCGCATACAAAAAACACAAAATCCCAAACACTATCATACATCATGTTAGAAAATAAAACATGATAATGTTTAGGAAAAAAACAAACACTTGCATACATGCATCCACCAAACTTCATCCTCATAACATGCATCTAATAACAGACAGTCGAAGAAGTGGACATTCCTCAATACCATGAAAAGAGGTTAGGGCATTCGCATGCCATGCACGGGAAGTCAATAAGAAATTAAATAGAAATTCTAACCCGCCTATGGGTTCATTTAGGCTTCTCTGCTTTTTTAAAAAAATGTACTTCGAGACATTGCATTGAGGAATATACACTGTCTAGATGAAATAAATAAAATTGTTTGTTTTTATCATCTCTTCAACCATCAATTACATTCATAAATTGCATTCATTCTCACTTTAATAATAATAAGATAATAAAAAGAAAGGATTAGTCGATGTTCTTTCCACGAATCAAAGTAAGATGAAGAGCAAACCCTTCATTGTTAAGTTCTCTCCAACAGTTGATCCGCCTAAGGAGGATAATAGCCTCAACCATTGGGTATCCAAGTTAATAAGGAGGAGGGGGCAAGGATGCCGCTACATTTGTTCACGCCTCGGATAAGGTTGCACCATGGAGATACGAAAAAAATGAGGATATCGCCAGCATAGCCGGCATCGGGGGGTACGACTAGATGTGGAAGAATCTATTCCCCCAAGGAGCTGTAAGATGATGCTCCCACGAATAAAGGAAAAAATAAAAAGACCGGAGAAATACATAATCCAAAGAGGAAAATGAGTAGACTTTGGATTCACGACGCTAAGGCAGTTCTTTCAATGCTCCACCAAAAAGACAAATTCACGGTAGGCGATAAGCTGGTCACGGTTCAAGCTGAAGACGACATTCAGATCAGCAAGTCGTCTGCCCTACCTTGTATGGATGCGGCTGAAGAGGACCTTTGAAATATCGTTTTCCAATATGAAAAGACTTCCCCAACAATATGAAGGTGACCCACATGATGAAGAAATATGGATATCGCTCAAACCAAGGGCTCATTAGAGACTCCCAAGGAATAAGGAAACCACCAGATTTTAAAGACAATCTTTTGAAGCATGACCCTACAAAGGATCAAGCTACACAGAGAAAAGGGAAGTCTCCCCTCTGCACCTCGAATCAGATTTTCCCAAATGGCGGGGTCCAAGCGTCGAGAGCAACTTTAGCCATTAGGTGTTCTCCTTCCAATCTTAAGGGGTTGTAAATCCAATGACTATTAGAGATTACTCCTCGGGGCTAGCCCGACCCTTGAGCATTGTAGGGCACATATTTCCCTATTAATTACAAAGAATGTCATTCTTACTATCTGCTTCTCTTCTTGCTATTCATTTATAAACCTCATTAATAATCATGTTTAAGCAAACATTTTCAAAACGCGTCAGAGTGATCAAACTACGCCATTGACCAAAATAAAAGTCAAATCCATCACCACTAATTGACTAGAAACACGAATAAGGTTTTACCTCTTCAATAAAGCCGTGTTTCACCAATGTTGTGTAAAAATAAAAAAAATCAAAAGAAGCCCATAGAATCCAAAGGCCAAAAAGAAAGGGCAAGATACCCAGTAGGAAACTTATTAAGGGGGATTATGCAAAAGTTAGGGTTACAAAATAAAGTCCACTAGGATTCCCAAAACAAGAAAGGAGGAAACCTAGACAAAAGTTAGGACCAAGAAAAAGCACAACATCCTAGGTTGAAAACCCCGAAGGGCAGTCTAGGGAAGTCAATTAGTCGCGATAGGCGCCACAAAACAATTAGTTAAGACGCAACTTCATAAATGAAACGTTTGTTTAAAACCAACCTTGGCTAGCCACTCTTACATAAACTTTTTTAAAATAAAAACCCTCTAAAACACAAGCCTTTGAATTAAATCCCTTTCTTTTTATTCTCTTGACCCTTATTACGACATTCTAGTAATTAATTGGGAAATATGGAGATATAGTGATCAATAAGAGGATTGAAATCCCTGAGAAAATGAAGGAGTGCACATGGCGGTCACTCTATAATCAACAACATTCACTCTTCGGTCATGGCAAATCCGAGACGGCAAAATCGGTACCGCTAGGCATAACATCGGAAGAAAATTAGAAGCCAAAGCACATCGGTTAATCCTTTTGAAATATTAACTGAATTAGCATTATGGGATGCATATCATAAACATTGCATGCATGATAGAGGAAGAAAAAACAAAAATAAAAAGAATAATGCCTACTAGGAGATTCTTAGGCAAAAGTTAGGGTAGCCCGCTAGATCGAAAACCCGCAAGGGCGGTCTAGGCAAAAGTTAGGGCATTCACAAAAAAGGAAAAAGCCCGCTAGGATATCCTAAGCAAAAATTAAGGCAGCCCGCTAGATCGAAAACCCCAAAAGGGCGGTCTAGGCAAAAGTTAGGGCTTAACTAAAAAATGAGTAAAAAGGGAACCCATGGGCATAATCATGAAAGCACAATAGGAGAATACCAGTCACTTTTCTAGATGCATCTCATAAAAGAATACACTGCATTTAGGGCATTCACACACAAATAGTTGAACAATACGACTCTGTCAAAGTAAAAAAAAATAATAATAAAAAATAAAAGCAATCTCTCCAAGTAAATAACAAAAACAAAATTCATGCATATAAGGAGACTAACTCCATGTTTGTGATTGAAAAACAGGATCGTCAGGACCCAGCCTCCAAAAAATGCTCTCCCTCAAGAAAACAGAGCAAGTTGCCACCAATAAGCCAGCAACTCCGGAGCAAAATAAAAGCTTCCAAAAACTAGAGCTCCAGCTACCATCCTTCTACCCGGAAAAAGAAGGCACAAATAAGAAGTCTCCAAACTTTGCTCTCCCCCCCTCGAGAAAGAAGAGCGAGTTGTCATCATCAAATAACTCAGAGGAAATAAGAGCTTTCAGAAGTCAAAGCTCCAATCGTTATCCTTCTACCCAATAAAGGAAGGGCATAATCAACGATGGGAAAGTTGATGGAAAGGCTTAGTCATTCTCAAGAAAATCATTGCCTACCCCCAAAGGAAAACAAAAATAATTCCACACGACTCAGCATCACCCCCACTTGAGTCATCAAGCACACTCATTCAGAGTCTCATCCACATCCCCCAATGGAGAATAAAGGCTTCAAGAACCCATCATCATCAACAATCAAAAGAGTTCAATCTTCATACCATCAAGTTTTCAACAAAAAGAAGAATCAGAAATTCCTATCACAAGTTCAGGTCAGCTCACATCAACATCAAAATCGGATCCCCAGGAAGTTAGCTAATTCCCTGGTGGATCACCAAAGCGAAAACCCTCCATCCCCAGCGGATGCCCAAGAAGAAAAGGCCATGACAATAGAAGGCCAATAAATCCCAAACAGATTCCTGCCTACACCAAAAGGCAATCATCAAAATCCCCGGCAACCAACATATCGGACGATTGAAGAAAAAGACAAAAAATCAGAAATTCCATTTCCCCAGCAGAATAAGAGCTTGATGAAGCCAGCTCGCACCCATATCAATTAAGGAGCCGAGATTCCATTCCCCCAAAGGGCTATCAAAATCTGATCCCCAAGGAGTCAACCAAATCTATGGTGGATCGCCAAAAAGAAGAACTTACCCCTAGTGAGCCTACTGCAAAGACAATCTTCAAATTCACATCCTTAGAAGATTCATTTGCCTATGCGTAAGAAAAACTCGGCGAGCAAGAGCCAACATCCCCAAGTGGAATATCAGCATACTCAGAGACAAAACAACGTAAACTGAAAGCCTTCACCTCAATGAAGTATCTGCCTACTCAGAAGCATCATCAAAAACAACAAATCCCCAATGGATTCCTGCCTACCTAAGAGGCATTCATCAAGAATCCCTAGCAGTCAAGAAGCTGGATGACTAAAGAAAAAGCCAAAAGCGAAGAATTCCCGGAAATCAACAAACCGGATGACTACACAAGAAGAGTCAAGAGCAATCACTCCCCCCATGAAACTGGCGCATGATCGGAAGCAGTAAGCCACCACCATCATTTCTGGAAAGGGAAAGACCTGAAGACAAAAGACCTGCACACAGGAAAAACCCTAGCGCATGAACAAGATCAGTAAGCCGCTAACACCCAGTCCTGCGAAGAGGACTGAAACTCAAACCAGATGGGGGTGCGTACTCATCCAGTCCTACGAGGTGGACTGAAATTTAAACCAAATGGGGGTGCGTACTCATCCAGTCCTACGAGGTGGACTGAAATTCAAACCAGATAGGGGTGCGTACTCATCCAGTCCTACGAAGTGGATTGAAACTCAAACTAGATGGGGGTGCGTACTCATCCAGTCCTACAAAGTTGACTGAAAATCAAAACCAGATGGGGGTACATACTCATCAAGCCTTACGACAGGAGGCTTAAAACAAATCTTTCAGCCAAAGGGTCAGCTACCGCATCGAAGGAGCATCCTGAGGTGTCTAACCAGATGGGGGGGTGTACTCATCCAGTCCTACGAAGTGGATTGAAACTCAAACCAGATGGGGGTGCGTACTCATCCAGTCCTACAAAGTGGACTAAAAATTAAAACCGGATGGGGGTACGTACTCATCAAGCCTTATGACAGGAGGCTTAAAACAAATCTTTCAGCCAAAGGGTCAGCTACCGCATTGAAGGAGCATCCTGAGGCGTCTAACCAGATGGGGGTGCGTACTCATCCAGTCCTATGAAGTGGATTGAAACTCAAACCAGATGGGGGTGCGTACTCATCCAGTCCTACAAAGTGGATTGAAAATCAAAACCGGATGGGGGTACGTACTCATCAAGCCTTACGATAGGAGGCTTAAAACAAATCTTTCAGCCAAAGGGTCAGCTACCGCATCGAAGGAGCATCCTGAGGCGTCTAACCTAATGGGGGTTCATACTCATCAACTAAGGGGTCAGCTACCGCGTCGAAGGAGCATCCCGAAAGATCTCTATGTGTCAGCCAAAGGGTCAGCTACTGCACCGAAGGAGCATCCTAAAGCCTCACAGTGTATCGTCCGAAGGGTCATCCTCCACAGCAAGAGGAGCATCCAGAAGACAACCAAGCAAGAAGGTTAACTCCTTCACCCGCCAATTGACCTCATGGTATGTTAACCCATAGTCAATTGGTCGGGTAAAGGGGGGGCAGCTGTAGACCCCAAATCTTGCTCGCCTCTCTAATAAAGCCGAAGATCGCCCATTTCGAAGATGGTCAAGACTTTATCAAGTCCCTAGTAGCTTGTTCTAGGTTCCATTTAAGATAGGAAGGGTTTAGAGGCATTAAAATTCGGGAAATCTGCCAGAGACAGTAGATGGTCGTCCAAGACAAGCAGATGGTCGTCCAGGACAGGCAGATGGCCGTCCAGGACAAGCAGATGGTCATCCATGGCAACTTTAAAGCCATGGACGACCGTCCACACTACATGGATGGTCGTCCATGGCCACTTTTTTCTATGGAGGGCCGTCCACTAAGTCCAGACGGTCGTCCACCTTTTCCAGGCACGGTTCCCTATAAATAGTTCTCCGAAATTTCTTACCTTTTCACTCCTACCACTCTCTAGGAAGCCTTTTGGCACTTTAGAGTGACCTTGAGCATTATTCCAGGGTTTGAGTGAGCTTTCCGATTTCCGTTTAAGGTTGACATCGGTTAAGGAAGTCTCCTTTTGAGACGTCCGGCCCTCGGTAGAGTGACTTTTCTTTATTTTGCGGGAGGACCAAAATAAAACATTGATGGTGACTCCTCAAACCTATTTGAAAACCTCGCCTTTAGGTCCAGCCCAGTTATCGGATAGCCTAAAGGCGTTGAACCACTTCTTTCAAAAAACGCAAGTCAATCCAAAACCATCGCGTCGCTCCGACTACCTCTTCTGACGGCGGAGATAGTAAAAATACCGTGAAATGACGCTTTTACCCTTTTATTTGCGGAATTAAAATAATGACTACATGGCCCTAATAGCTAATGTACAGATAAATATAAATTAAAAGCGGTAAAAGAAAGGGAGAAAAGTGAAGAAACCTCCGGAGCAAGCTTTCTTGATTAATTCTCTTAAAAAAGACGCTTTTTGGTAGCCCTTTGCTCTACAACGTCGATCACTCTCTTTCGAAACGTTATAAAAAACTCTCAAAGAACACTAAAAAAACTCCGAAAATGCTTCGGAGGGGCTCTACGAGAAGAATTTGAAGAAATGATAGAAGGAAAGGTTGAAGACCTGTGTGAAAAGAAGGGGAGAGTGCCCTCTTTTTATAGGGATTCGCGTCTGTCAGATCGGGGCGACCGTCTCGCCTGGCAAGGTCGAGACGGCCGTCTTGCCAAACAGGATGGCGGTCTCGCCTTTGGCAAATGGCGAGACGGCCGTCTCGCCAATCGGGACGGCGATCTCGATTTGACAAATGGCGAGAAGGCTTTCTCACCAAACGGGAAGGTTGTCTCGCCAAATGGGAAGGCGGTCTCGCCATGACAAGTGGTCTCGTTAAGCGAAATGGTGGTCTCGTTAAGCGAAACGGTGGTCTCGACCCTTCAGGTGGGAATCCTTATTTTTTCGTACAAAAAAACCTTCCTATTGTAATCTGGGGCCTATTTGGTCTATCCTAGGGACCTTTTAGGCCTTGTCCATTTTCGAATTGGAGGTCTTGTGCTCTTTATTTTGAGGTTGTGCAAGATTTGGGGTCTACAGCTACTAAGGTAGTATCCTTCTAGAAGCAAGTAGACTTCGCATGGTTTTCACTCCAGGCTCGAGCATCTCAACTGAAGCGACTAGGAGAAACAGAGAGACATATGTTAGGGACATGATTGTTATAGCTTATACAGTGTAGCCAACTTTGGGCAGTCATGCTTCTAAATCTCTTTGTAAATCCTTCTGTAAAAAAGAATAATAATAAACCATTCGTTTATATCAATAAAATTGTCTTTTACTTCTTTTCTCTTCACCAAATTACGAAAATGCCTCTGTATTAATGAAACATGAGCATGCATAAAGAACCAATACAAGAAAGCACAAAGAAAGGAAAAGAAAAGGAAAAATAAAGATAAAAAAGAATGATGCCTGCTAGTCGATTCTTAGGCAAAAATTGGGGCAACCTACTAGATCGAAAACCAGCAAAGGGCGGTTTAGGCAAAAGTTAAGGCACTCATAAAAAGGAAAAAGCCCGCTAAGATATCCTAGGCAAGAATTAAGGTAGCTTGCTAGATTGAAAACCCCAAAAGGGCGGTCTAGGCAAAAGATAGGTCTTAACAAAAAGAAAATGGATGAAAAGAAGAGCCCATCAGAGAAATCATGAAAGCTCAGCAGAAGAATGCCAGTCACTTTCTAGATGCATCAAATAAAAGTAGATTGCATTTAAGGCATCCACACAAATAGTCACACAAAACGACTTTGTCAAGATCAAAAAACAAAAAATAAAGAATCGATTCAGATAAATAACAAAAAGTGAAAAAACATTCATGCATATCAGGAGACTAGCTCCATGCTTGTGTTTGAAAGTAGGAAGCGCTCAAAAGCAAGCCTCCAAATGAAGCTCCCCTTAAGGAAACAACGCGAACTGAAAGCCTTCACTTACGATAAAGCATCTGCCTACTCAGAGGCATTACTAGAACTTCAATAAACGCCCACCTGCTCAAAGGCGTTGCCCAAAATTACCAAAAATCCCCGACGACCAGCAAAGTCGAATGATCATTACCAAAAGATCAAAATAAAGAATCCCCAACAACCAACAATCTGGATGACTATCTAGAAAAGCCAAAAATCAAAGAATCCTCGACACACCGGAAGACTTTACCAGAAAAGCCAAAAACATTTATCAAAGCAAAGATCATTCCCCATGGAGTCGGTGCATGAGCTAGAGCAGTAAGCCGCCACCACCACTTTGGGACAAGGAAGGTCCCGAAGACAAAGACCTGCACACAGGCAAAACCTACGCATGAGCTAGAGCAGTAAGTCGCAACCAGTCATAAAGTGGACTTTCACACCAGATGGGGGTGTGTACTCATCGGGCCTTACAAAAGGGGGCTTACCAGACGGGAGTTCATACTCGTCAACACCAGACGGGGGTTCATACTCGTCAATACCAGATGGGGGTGTGTACTCATTGGGCCTTACAAAAGGGGACTTACCAGACAGGGGTTCATACTTGTCAACACCAGATGGTGGTGTGTACTCATCAGGCCTTACAAAAGGGGGCTTACAAAACGGGGGTTCATACTCGTCAAACCAAATGGGGGTGCGTGCTCATCAAGCCTTACAAAAGGGGGCTCAAACCAGATGGGGTTCGTACTCATCAACCGAAGGGGTCAGCTACCACAGGAGCATCCCGGAGGATCATATTTAGCGTCCAGAAGGTTAGCTACCACAACCAGGAAAGCAACTGAAGGACAACCGGGCAAGAGGGTTAACTCCTTCACCCTCCAGCCGATCTTTTGGCATGTTGAGCCAACATTTGGCTAGTCAGGTGAAGGGGGGGCAGCTATAGACGCCAAATCTTGCCTGTCCTCAAAATAAAGAGCAGAAGACTTTCGATTCAAAGATGGGCAAGGCCTAAAAGGTCCCTAGGATTGATCAATAGGCCCCATATTAGAATAGGAAGGATTTTTGTATAGGAAAAATAAGAAATTTCACATAAAGGGCCGAGACCGCTGTCTTGTCATTGGCTAAGGGCGAGACTGCTGTCTTGTTTGGCGAGACGGCCGTCTCGCCACTTGCCGAAGGTGAGACCATCGTCTCATTTGGCGAGACAGCAGTCCCGACATTGTTAGGTGAGACAACGATCCCGACCTAACAGGCATGATTTCATATAAACGGGGGGCATTCTCTGTCTTGAGGACACACAGAGCAACTTTACCTTCTGTACTTCTTTCAAATTATTCCCCTAGGACCCATCCGAAGCATTTTCGGAGTTTCTTTGTGTTTTTAGTAAGTGTCCTGTAGTGTTGCGTGAAAGAGCAATCATCACTGTAGAGCGTGGAGGTTGCCAAAAAACACCTTTCTTTTCCAAGAACATTAATACAAAGCTTGCTTCGAAAGTTCCTACATTTCCTATCTTCTTTTACCACTTTCGTATTACATCTATCTGTGCATTAGCTGTTAGGACCATGTAGGCAACAATTTAAATTCTACAAAATGAATAAATAAAGGTAAAAGCGTAGTTTTATAGTTCTTTATTTATAAAATAAATGGTCCATCATAGGGACCCCGAAAGGGGCATCGTAGGGAAGCTAATACCTTCCCTACACGTAAATAACTCCCTTACCCAACTCTGGTTATAATGGCCAAAGTTGGTTTTTCTAAACCAACACCTTCTTTTTCTTCCTTTTCCAATGTTTCTGGATAAAACATTGGTGGCGACTCCAGAACCCTTTTTCGAAAACCCCACCTTTAGGTCCAGCCCGATTATCAGACAACCTAAAGGCGTTGAACCATATCTTTAAAAAATGCTACCACCTCTTTTGACGGCGGTGACAATTCTTTTGATGTACCAATTTTTCCGTCTTGATTTTGCCATGACCGAAGAATGATTATTTTGATTATAGAGCGATTTGCCATGTCAGTGTGCCCCTCCCTTTTCTTGGGGATGTTAATCCTCCTATTGATTACTATCTCCACATTTCCCTACTAATTACTAGAATGCCGTAGTGGTAAGGGTCAAGAGAAAAAAAGGAAAGTTATTTATTCAAAGTCTTGTGTTTTAGAATTGTTTTATTTTGACAAGAAATGGTTTTTGTAAGCACGACTAACCAAGGTTGGTTAGAGTGTTTAGGCTAGTTTAGACAAACGTTTTGTTTATGAGGTGGCGTCTTAAATGATTATTCGATGGCGCCCATCATGACTAATTAATTTCCCTAGTCTGCCCTTTGGGTTTTCAGCCTAGGATGTTGTGCTATCTCCTAACTTTCGTCTAGGTTTCCTCTTTTCTTGTTTTGGGAATCCTAGCGGACTTTATTTTGTTACCCTAATTTTTACCTAAGCTACCCTTTATTGTTGTTCAGGTTTCATAGTGGGTTTACCCTAACTTTTGCGTAGCCCCCTTAATGGGTTTCCTACCGGGTATTTTGCCTTTTCTTTTTCGCCTTTAGCTTCTATGGGCTTCTTTTGATTTTTGTTTTCTTTTTGCACAACATTGGCGAAAGACAATTTTATTTATGACAAGGTAAAACTTTATTTTGTGCTTCTAGTCAATTAGTGATGATGGATTTGACTTTTATTTTGGTCAATGACGCAGTTTGATTACTTGGACGCATTTTTGAAAACTTTTGCTTAAACATGGTTATTATGAGGTTTAGACATGAATAGAAAGAAGAGAAGCAGATAGTAAGAATGTCATTCTTTATTAATTAAAAGGGAAATATGTGTCCTACAATGCTCAGGGGTCGCGCTAGCCCTGAGGAGTAATCTCTAATAGTCATGGAGTTTACATCCTTTAAAGTTGGAAGAAGAACACCTAATGCCTAAAGTCGCTCTTGACGCTTGGACCCCTTCGTTTGGGAAAATCTGATTCGAGGTGCGGAGGGGAGACTTCCCTTTTTTCCATGCTGCTTGATCCTTTGTAGGGTCATGCTTCAAAGGATTGTCTTTAAAATCTGGTGGCTTCCTTATTCCTTGAGAGTTTCTAATGAGCCCTTGGTTTGGGGGGCATCCATATTCCTCATCATGTGGGTCACCTTCATATTGTTGGGAAGTCTTTTCATCATGTGGGTCACCTTTCTTTTTATTATCTTATTATTATTTAAGTGAGAACGAATGAATGGAATTTGTGAATGTAATAGATGGTTGAAGAGATGATGAAAACAAACAATTTTATTTATTTCATCCAGACAATGTACATTCCTCAATGCAATGTTTCAAAGTACATTTTTTTAAAAGCGGAGAAGCCTAAAGGAACCCATAGGCGGGTTAAAATTTCTATGCATTTTTTTACTTCCCATGCATGACATGCAAATGCTCTATCCTCTTTACACGGTATTGAGGAATGTCCACTTTCTTCAAATGCCTATTACTAGATGCATGTTATGAGGATGAAGTTTGGTGGATCCATGTATGCAAGTGTTTGTTTTTTCCTAAACATTATCATGTTTTATTTTCTAACATGATGTATGATACTGTTTGAGATTTTTTTTTTTTATGCGGATGAGGGCATGAAGAATACCAATCGCCTTCTAAAATACAAAAGGAATTTAAGAACGTTTATTTTTATTTTGAAATGAAATGGATGATATGCCTTAAGACAATGACTTTGGTATCATCCTTAAAGCTTACGCTTCACGGAGCAATATACCCACTTTGGTATAATGGTTTCTTCCTCATAAAGGTCACCATATAACTTAACACACTTGTCTCTTCCTTATGGAAGATTACAAGCGCACTTAAGCCTCTTTTGCCTTTGTCTTAGGGATATCTAATGCCCCCTAGAATGAATGTATTTATGCATTTGCTAGTAAAAAAAAGGACTTTTATGATAAAAAAGGCGACAATTGTTCAAAGTGAGATAACTTTTAACTGGGATGTCGGATTTGGGCGCATAACATATCAAAACAAAGAGAAAAATGTGAAGAACAAGTGGCAAATACCCAAAAAGGATTTGGCCCAACAATTTTCCCAAAAAATGCTCCTAAGACCCATTTTTTGAGAGATTTATTAAGATGATGTGCATGCATGCTTGCATTTATTTCCCCTCTTGGTTTTTCCGCTTATGAAATGATGCGATATGAATGATACGACTTTGTCAAAATTCTTTTTTATTAAATTTAATTATTATTTTTTTTATTCGTTTGATTTATTTGGTTTTTTTTTTTATAAACTTTTATCTCTTCCGTCGGATCTGCGTGTCTACTTAGCTTACAAAGAACTCGAAACCAGGCTAGCTAAAAGGCAGACTGTTCGGGATAAAAATGGTTTATTGCGAAAGAATAGTTTTAGCGTCCCTTATCTCTTCTGTCGGACTGCGTGGCTACTTAGCTTACAAAGAACCTGAAACCAGGCTAACTAAAAGGCAGACAATCCGAGATAAGGGTGTTTATTGCGAAAAGATTTTTTTGAAGTTTTTCTATTTTTATTTGTTGTATGTTTATGCTATGCAACAATCAAATGCAACAAATAAATACACACACAATTCACTCATCCGCGAACAGTAGGACAATGTTTTTAATCACGAGGTAGGGGTATCCTGCAGAAGATTGCATATTCAGGTTAGTTCTAGATTTCCTCACCAAGGCCAGGCCCCCAAGGTGCCCCCATTATAGGGTCCCCACTCTCCTAACCTTCAGACCATGCATGGCACTAAGGCCTTAGTTAGTCTTTGGGCCAAAAGAGGAAGGTTATCACCTTGAGTGGTGGTTTCTGACCATACCGGTGGGCTCATGGCCCTCACTACGGCAAATCATACAATGCCACCCACTCCCTATGGATATCCCACTTGCCCCGGGGTATAGGGGGAACTGTTGTGTGCAAGGGTTTGTGTACAATTTGTATTTCAAACAATTGCATAAACATACAACAGTTATTAAAGCCAAGCAATTAAAACATGTTATAAACAAGAAAGGGTAAAGGCACAATTTTAAGTTTTATTTCTTAAAACTAGTCCATCACTAAATGGGATCAATTCTCTAGTTTCCCTAGTGGAGTCGCCATCTGTTGTCATTGTTAAAAGAGGCGGTCGGAGCGACGCGATGATTTCGTTCAACTCACATTGTTTTTAAAGAAATGGTTCAACGCCTTTAGGTTGTCTGATAACCGGGCTAGACCTAAGGGCGAGGTTTTTGAACGGTTCGAGGAGTCGCCACCAATGTTTTTACCAGAAACATTGGAAAAGGAAAAAAGAAGGCAGTGGCTTTTTAAGAAAAACCCACTTTGGTCATTACAACCAGAGTTAGATAAGGGAGTTAGTTACGTGTAAGGAAGGTATTAGCTTCCCTACAACGCCCCTTTCGAGTTTCCTATGATGGACCATTTTTATAAAGAAATAATAACTCTAAATTGCGCTTTTACACTTATTTATTTATTACGGAAATTAAATTATTGACTACATGGACCTAAATGATTAATGCACAACAATACTATCTAAAAAGCAGTAAAGTAAAGAAGGGAGTATATTGGAACCTTCAAAGCAAGCTTTTATAGTAAATTCTTTGAAAGAAGGTTCTTTTTGGAAATCCCCACGCTCTACAATGATGACTGCTCTTCCTCGCAATACTATAGAACGCTTTCTATGAACACTAGGAAACTCTGGAAATGCTTTAGAGGGGTCTTAGGAGAGTAATTTTAAAGAAGTACAGAAGGGAAAGTTGTAGAATTGTGTGAAAACAGTAGGAAAGTCCCCCCTTTTATAGGGATTCGGACCTGTCAAGTCGGAACCGCTGTCTCACCAAACGAGACGGCGATCTCGCCTTCGGCAAATGGCGAGACAGCGGTCTAGCCATTGGCGAGTGGTGAGACGGCGGTCTCGCCAAACGAGACGGTGGTCTCGGCCCTTTAGGTGGAATTTCTTATTTTTCTCATACAAAAGTCCTTCCTATTCTAATATGGGGCCTATTGATCAATCCTAGGGACCTTTTAGGCCTTGCCCATCTTCGAACGGAAGTCTTCTACTCTTTATTGTGAGGCCGGACAAGATTTGGGGTCTACAAAGAGTTTCAGAGACACATGCTCCAACAGTTTCCTCCTCCTGAGCCGTCTTCAACCTCGCAATCGAGCCCGCCACCGCCTTAGGAACATCATTGTATATATATAATCATTGTACAAATTGCATGATGTATATAAATAAAATATTTTGGTTAAGTTGTTTGCCTTTATTTTCTTCTAAAAAAGAAAAAGCCAGTGTAATAAAAAGAAACTAAAAAGTAAAAAGGCTTACGCGTTATCCCGAAAAAGCCAAAATCCAAAATCGCGAGGAAAAAGAATAAACCGCGAAAAAAGGCGAGATTAATCCAAAAACATTAGCCACCATTCTCCCAACAAAGAAAAAAAAGGGTAAATAAGCAAAACGCCCACCCGCTCATAGGTGTTGCCCAAAAATCCCTGACAACCAACAAAGTCGGTTGACCACTACAAAAAAGATCCAAACAAAGAATCCCCAACAATCAACAAGCTGAATGACTATTAGAAAAAGCCAAAAATCAAAGAATCCTTGGCACACCGGAAGACTTTACCAAAAAAGTAAATAAACAAAATATCAAGCAGAAACACTCCTCACAAGAATCGGCGCATGAGCTAGAGTAGTAAGCCACCACCACAACTTTGGGACAAGGAAGGTCCCGAAGATAAAGACCTGCACACAAGCAAAATCACTGCGCATGAGCCAGAGCAGTAAGTCACAACCAGTCCTACAAAGTGGACTTTACAACTAGATGGGGGTGCGTACTCATCGGGCCTTACAAAAGGGGGCTGACTAGACGGGGGTTCATACTCGTCAAAACCAGATGGGGGTGCATACTCATCAGGCCTTACAAAAGGGGGCTTACCAAATGGGGGTTCATACTCGTCAAACCAGATTGAGGTTCGTACTCATCAACCGAAGCGGTCAGCTACCGTGTCAAAGGAGCATCCAGGAGGATCACATTTAGCGTCTAGAAGGTCGGCTACCACAACGAGGAAAGCAACCGAAGGACAACCGGGCAAGAGGGTTAACTCCTTCACCCTCCAACCGATCTTTTTGGCATGTTGAGCCAATAGTCGGCTAGTCAGGTGAAGGGGGGGCAGCTATAGACCCCAAATCTTGCCTGCCCTCAAAATAAAAAGCATTTGACTTCCGTTCAAAGATGGGCAAGGCCTAAAAGGTCCCTAGAATTGATCAATAGGCCTCATATTAGAATAGGAAGGATTTTTGTACATAAAAGAATAAGAAATTCCACCCAGAGGGTCGAGACCGCCGTATCGTCATTGGCTAAGGGCGAGATCGCTGTCTCGTTTGGCGAGATCGTCGTCTCGCCACTTGCCAATGGCGAGACTACCATCTCGTTTGGCGAGACTACCGTCTCGCCACTTGCCATTGGCGAGAATGTCGTCTCGTTTGGCGAGATGACTGTCTCACCACTTGCCGAAGGCGAGACCGCTGTCTCATTTGGTGAGACGGCAGTCCTGACCTGACAAGTGCGAATTCCTATAAAAGGGGGGGGGGACTTTCTCACTCTTTTCATACCATTCTACAACTTTCCCTTATGTACTTCTTTCAAATTACTCTCCTAGGACCCCTCTGAAGAATTTCCAGAGTTTCTTAGTGTTCTTAGAAAGCATTCTATAGTGTTGCAAGGAAGAGCGATCATTATTGTAGAGCGTGGAAATTGCCAAAAAGTACTCTCTTTCAAAGAACTTACTATAAAAGTTTGTTTCGAACGTTCCTATATACTCCCTTCTCTACTTTACTGCTTTCTAGATAGTATTCTTGTGCATTAATCATTTAGGGCCATGTAGTCAATAATTTAATTTCTGCAATAAATAAATAAGGGTAAAAGTGCAATTTAGAGTTATTATTTCTTTATAAAAACGGTCCATCATAGGGAACCCGAAAGGGGCGTTGTAGGAAAGCTAATACCTACCTTACACGTAACTAACTCCCTTACCTAACTCTGGTTGTAATGACCAAAGTAGGTTTTTTAAGAAAAACCATTGTCTTCCTTTTCTTCCTTTTCCAATGTTTCTGGTAAAAACATTGGTGGCGACTCCTCGAACCTTTCAAAAACCTCGTTGTCTCCGCCGTCCGTTCTGACGTCTAGGGACATATCGAACGTTTATGCGAGCGGTCGCGAAAAGATGGTTTAGACTCGCGTTTTTATGTTAAAATATGTTCATTGCTTCCGAGGTGCTCAACAACTGAACTATCCTCTAATAAAAGCAAGATTTTCAAAAAGGGGTTCTTATGGAGTCGCCACCAATGTTTTGACCGTAAACATTGGAAAAGGATAAAAAGGCGTTGATTTTAATAAAAACCAAACTTGGCCATTATAACCAGAGTTAGGTAAGGGAGTTAGTTACGTGTGGGGAAGGTGTTAGCACCCCACAACGCCCCTTTCAGGTTCCCTATGACGGATTCATTCATTAAGTGAAGATTACGAGAAATTACACTATTACCCTATTTTATTTATACCATATTCAAAAATGGCTATCTACATGATTTTATTTTATATTGCATACATAAAGCAATAAATAAAGCAATAAAAGAGAAGAGAATTGAAAAGAACCTCTGTAGCAAGCTTTGTATTGCAAATCTTTAACTGTGAGGATGCGTTTTGGCAATCCCCCGCTCTACAAAGACTCTCCTCCCCGAATACAAGATCGACTCTACTAAATTTTAAAGAAGAATCGAATGCTGGAATACAATTCCTTAACCGATTGTTACCTTTTTAAGGCAATCGGAGAGTTCATTCGAAGTAGGGAGAGAAGACAAGTGTCTAGAGTTGTCTGGGGTGTGAAAAAGTGGCAAATGAGCCTCCTATTTATAGTTTTCACAGCCTGGCAGCTTGGGACGGCCGTCTGGAGCTTAGAAAATTGGGACGGCCGTCTGGGGAAGTTGGGACGGTCGTCTGGGATTTGGGACGACCGTCCCAAGTGTCACAGCAAGGTGGGACGGCCGTCTGGAACTTGGGACGGCCATCTAGGCCATCTGGGACGGCCGTCCCAACTTCTGGGATGGCCATCTTGACTGTTTTTGCCAGATTTTGTGTTCTAGGACCCCCGCGAAGCTTTCCTTTCTTCATTCGGACGTCGATTGATGCCGATAGACGTCCATTGAAGCTTTATCTTCATATAGGAAGTCCTCTTGGCCTTTATTTGAGATGCCAGGCAAGCTTTATCTTCATATAGGAAGTCTTCTTTGCCTTTATTGAGAGGTCGGGCAAAATTATGGGTCTACAGCTGCCCCCCCTTCACCTACCTGCTTAATTTGTTGGCCTAATATGCCGACAATGTTAATTGGTAGGGGAAGGAGTTAACCCTTTTTGCCAGGTTGTCCTTCAGATGCTCCTTCGCTTGAAGTTTGCTGATCCTCCGGATGATAAATATTTTTGATAGGTACCAACCCCTATCTGGTTTGAGCCTTCTTTTATAAGGCTTTGGTGAGTACTTACCCTCACTAGGTATGAGTCTGCATTTTGCTAGACCCTTGTGGGTACCTACCCCCACTAGGTATGAATCTGCTTTTTGATGAGTACCTACCCTCATCTGGTGCGAACCCTATTTCATAAGGTTCTTGTGGGTACCTACCCCCAGCTGGTCCAAACCTTGTTCTACAAGGCTCTGGTGAGTCCCTACCCTCACCTGGTATGAACCCCGTTCTGCAAGGTTCTTTGTGGGTACTTACTTCTGAGGTGCTCAACAACTGAACTATCCTCTAATAAAAGTAAGGTTTTTGCAATCCATTTTTTGTAATGCTCTGGTGAGTATTTTACTCTACCTGATTCGAATCTGCATTTTTGCTAGATTCTGATGAGTACCTACCCTCATCCGGTACACCTTATTTTATAAGGCTCTGGTGGGTACCTACCCCCACCTGGTACGAATCTGATTTTTGCTAGATTCCGATGAGTACCTACCCTCATCCGGTATAAACCTTATTTTATAAGGCTCGGTGGGTACCTACCCCCACCCGGTACGAACCCCGTTCCGTAAGGCTCGATGAGTACCTACCCTCATCCGGTATAAACCTTATTTTATAAGGCTCGGTGGGTACCTACCCCCATCCGGTACGAACCCCGTTCCGCAAGGCTCCGATGAGTACCTACCCTCATCCGGTATAAACCTTAATTTATAAGGCTCGGTGGGTACCTACCCCCACCCGGTACAAACCCCGTTCTCGCAAGGCTCCGGTGAGTACCTACCCTCATCCGGTATAAACCTTATTTTATAAGGCTCCGTGGGTACCTACCCCCACCCGGTACGAACCCCTTTCTCGCAAGGCTCTTGTGGGTACCTACCCCCACCCGGTACGAATCTCGTTCCGCAAGGTTCCGAACAAGCCCCGTTCTACAAGGCTCGATGGGTACCTACCCCCACCCGGTACGAACCTCGTTCCGCAAGGATCTTGTGGGTACCTACCCCCACCCGGTACGAACCTCGTTCCGCAAGGCTCGATGGGTACCTACCCCCACCTAGTACGAACCCCATTCTCGCAAGGCTCTTGTGGGTACCTACCCCCACCCGGTACGAACCCCGTTCCGCAAGGCTCTTGTGGGTACCTACCCCCACCTAGTACGAACCCCGTTCCGCAAGGCTCTTGTGGGTACCTACCCCCACCCGGTACGAACCCCGTTCCGCAAGGCTCGATGGGTACCTACCCCCACCCGGTACGAACCCCGTTCCGCAAGGCTCTTGTGGGTACCTACCCCCACCCGGTACGAACCCCATTTTGCAAGGCTCTTGTGGGTACCTACCCCCACCTGGTACGAACCCCGTTTTGCAAGGCTCTTGTGGGTACCTACCCCCACTTGGTATGAACCCCGTTCTGCAAGGTTCTGAACAAGCCCCGTTCTACAAGGCTCTGATGGGTACCTACCCCCACCTGGTACGAACCCTGTTCTGCAAGGCTCTTAGGATGCACTTTTTGATAGTCAATCCTATGGTCATCTGGTTTTGGAGATGTGTTAGCGGCTTATTGTTTCTGATCATGCGCCCATTCCATGGGGAGTAATTGATTTGACTTTTCTGTTTTAGTCATCCAGTTTTACCGGGGATTTCGTTGTTTTTGGCTTTTTCGTTTAGCCATCCAGCTTTGCCGGGATTCTTTGTTTTTGGCTTTTCTTTTTAGCCATCCGGTCTTGCCGGGGATTCTTTGTTTTTGGCTTTTCTGTTTAGCCATCCGGTCTTGCCGGGGTTGATTTGTTTTTGGCTTTTCTATTTAGTCGTCCGGTCTTGCCGGGGATGATTTGTTTTTGGCTTTTTAGCCATCCGATCTTGCCGAGGATTCTTTGTTTTTGGCCTTTCTATTTAGCCATCCGGTCTTGCCGGGGATTTCTGATTTTTAGCTTTTCTGTTTAGTCATCCGGTCTTGCCGGGGATTCTTTGTTGGTTGCCTCTTATTTAGGCAGGAATCCATTGGGGATTTTTGGTTTCTGTTGATTGTGCCTCTTGATTAGGCAGATGCTTCAATAGTGGTGAAGGCTTTGTTGTTTTTTGCCTCTGAATAGGCTGATGTTCCACTTGAGGATATTTTCCCTTGATAATACCTCTGAGTAGGCAGATGCTTTATTGGAAGCTTTGTTCTTTGGATTTGTATTGCCTCTTGCATAGGTTGATTTCCCGTTTCTTGGGGATATTGGCTCTTTGCTTGCCTTTGAGTAGGCAGAGGCTTTTCTTGGGAGTGAAGGCTTTGCATTTCACTGGGGATATTCATATTGGGTGTTATAGGCGATTAAATCCCTAAGGATATGAATTTGTAGTTTGCCTCTGTCGTAGGCTCGCTGGGGATAGTTTTTCTTTTTTGGTGATCTGCCGGGGATTTGATTGTTTTCCCGGAGATCTATTTTAACTTGCCCCCTAGGGAGAAATGGAGTTTTTGACTCCTTGTTGGATGTTGTTGTTTTGAGCTGGCTTTGTCTATGCTCTTATTCCGCTGGGGAGTGGGTTTTTACCTTTTTCTCGCGATTTTATCTCTTTTTCGTGATTTTGAAAATTTGGCTTTTAAATGTGTGCACCTTTTTAATTTCTTTTATGCACACTGGATTTTTATGTTATCTACTGGATGAAGAGATTTATTTTTTCTCTTTTCTTTTTGGCGATCCTGGGGAGTTTATTGGCTTCTTGGGGATCCAATATTTGATTTGATTTTTTATGATGGAGTCTTGGCTCCTGACTTTTGTGAAGCTCTTTATTGAGCGGGATGAAGAGATTTTCTTCTTTTTCTCTTTTTTGAAGATTCACCGAGGAGTTTGTCAGCTTCCTGGGGATGGAGTTTTGGTCCCTGGCTTTGTGAAGCTCTTATTTGAGCTGGAAGATGGAAAAAAAATTTTGTTTTCCTCTTTTTGTAGATTTTTCTTGATATGCTCTACTTGGAGATTTTTATTTGGCCTTTTTCATGCCTCTATTGGGGAATGAAAGTTTTATTTTCTTTTTTTTTTTTAACCCCAGGTGATATGGAGGATTTGACTCCATATCTTCTTTGGTTGATCTTTGTGTAGTCCTTATTCTCCTTTGGGGAATGAGGCAGATATTTTGGATGAGTGTGCTCGATGACTCATGTGGTGATGCAGCTGAGTCGTGAGGTAATCTTTTTGTCTTGCCTCTGGAGTTGGCAAGGATCCACTTGGGGATGATCAAGCCTTTCCGTTGGCTTTTCTATGTTGATGGCTTCCTTCTTTTATTGGTGTAGAAGGTTGGAGCTAGTTTCCTTGAAGCTCTTTATTCTGCTAGAATGGTTTTGATTTCGCCTTTCGCGATTTTGATTTTCATATGGAGACTGGATTCTGGAACCTCCTGTTTTCAATCACAAGTATGGAGACTATCCTCCTTATATGCATGTTTATTATTCTTGTTTGAAGAAAATTATTTTTTCTTGATTTTGACAAAGTGGTATTATGCAAATACTTTTTGTGTGGATGTCCTAAATGCAATCTATTGTTTATTTATTTTTGATGCATTTAGAAAGTAACTGGCCTTCTCCGTTGGATTCTTATGAATACGCCGATGGGCTCCTCCTTTATGGCCATGATGATGGGCTTTTCTTTTTATCCATCTCTTGGTTTTAACCCTATCTTTTGCCTAGACCGCCCTTTACGGGTTTTCGATCTAGCGGGCTGCCTTAATTTTTGCCTAGAATATCTTAGGGGGCTTTTGCCTTATCTTTTGCCTAGACCGTTCTTTTGGGGTTTCTGATCTAGTAGGCTACCCTAGTTTTTTCCTAAGAATATCCTAGCAGGCTTTTATTCCTTTGTTATTATTTTTTATGCTTCCCTTTTTTTTTAGATGCATGCTTGATCTTTGATTAAAGGTCTTTGCGCATATTTATCAATAAAGAGGCATTTCCATAATATTTGGTCAAGAGAAAGGAAATAAAAGGGAATTTTATTGATAAATGAGCAAAAGTTTTATTTCTTTTATAGAAGGATTTCAAAAGGTATTTAGAAGAATGGATGGCTAGGGTTGGCCATACTGTATAGGCTTAAACAGTCATGTCCATGATATCTGCCCCCTGGTTCTCCTAATTGCTTTAGTTGAGATGCCTGAGCTCAGAGTGAAGACTATGCAGATTGCTTGCTTCCGGAAGAATGTTACCTTAGCCGCCTTTCAGTTTTCGACTGAGATAACCATTGCTCTTAGTTATATATATATACTTTTTTTTTGCCTAGGACGTATCCTAGCGAGGAATATAGACCCTATCTTTTGCCCAGGGATGTCCTTTGCGGATTTTCATTCCTGACGGGTCTTGAGCAATGTCTTCAAGCATAATACCTCTTCACCGCATCAGAATTGATTGGGTGTCGAAGCTCCTCTCCATCCATATTGGTGAGGATAAGTGCCCCTCCTGAGAAAGCTTGTTTGACCACAAAGGGTCCTTCGTAGTTTGCTGCCCATTTTCCAATTTTATCTTTCTGGGTTGGAAGCAGTTTCTTTATCACTAGATCCCCTTCTTGATAAGTATGAGGATGGATCTTTTTATCATAAGCCTTTTTTATCTTCTTTTGATAGGCTTGTCCATGGCATATAACATTCAGCCACTTTTCATCGATAAGGTTTAATTGATCGTATCGACTTTGAACCCATTCGGCTTTTGTTAATTTTGCTTCCATTATAATTCGCAAGGAAGGTATTTCGACCTCTATCGGCAATACGGCTTCCATACCATATACCAGGGAGAACGGAGTAGCTCCTGTTGAGGTTCGTACAGACGTTCGATAACCATGAAGAGCAAAAGGCAACATTTCATGCCAATCCTTATAAGTCTTAACCATCTTTTGAACAATCCTTTTGATGTTTTTATTAGCCGCTTCCACCGCGCCATTCATTTTGGGTCGATAAGGGGAAGAATTATGGTGTTGAATTTTGAAATCCTGGCATAGTTCTTCCATCATCTTATTATTGGTTGGTTCCATTATCAGTGATAAGACGATGTGGGATGCCATATCGACATATGATATTTTTCTTAACAAAGGTGACCACTACCTTTTTAGTCACATGTGCATAAGATGCAGCTTCTACCCACTTAGTGAAGTAGTCGATAACCACCAAAATGAATCGATGGCCATTGGATGCCTTAGGCTCAATAGGTCCAATAACATCCATGCCCCACATAGAAAATGGCCAAGGGATAGCCATAACATTGAGAGGTACCGGTGGAACATGTACATTATCCGCATGTACTTGACACTTGTGACATTTTCTGGCATACTGATGACAGTCCTTTTCCATTGTGGACCAAAAATATCCTGCCCTGAGGATTTTCCTAGCCATGATATGCCCTGGTGCATGAGTCCCAAAGGTTCCTCCATGTATTTCTTTAATCAATGCCTGGGCTTCTTTGAGATTGACGCATCTTAGCAAAGTAGAATAAAAGTTCTTTTTATAAAGGGTTTCTCCTATCAACATAAACCCTATGGCCTTTTTTCCGAATGATCCTTTTATCATTGTCACTAATTCCCTCGGGGTATTCACCCTTTGTCAAGTATCGCCTTATGTCCTTGTCGCCGCCGTCAAAACGAGGGGGTTGGAGCGACGCGATGGTTTCGACTTTCCATTTTTTGCGTTTTTTATTGGTGCTTACAACGCCTTTAGGTTGTCCGATAACGGGCTGAACCTAAGGGCGAGGTTTTCGAAAGGGTGCTCTTGGATTGTCTGATAACTGGGCTAATCCAAGAACTAGTTTTGAAGGGTTCTCTGGAGTCGCAACCGATGTTTTTACCGGAAACATCGGAAAAGGGGTTAAAAGGCGTTGGTTTTCGAAAAGCCAACTTTGGTCACTAGAACCAGAGTTGGGTAAGGGAGTTAGTTGCGTGTAAAGGAAGGGTTAGTTCCTTTACGACGCCCCTTTCGGGTTCCCTATGATAGGCCAGCTATTTAAAAATAATTAAACCGTGAAAAATACGCTTTTACCCTTTTATTTGCGGAATTTAAAATTACGACTACATGGCCCTAGTATCTATTGCATAATTTAAATAAAGCGGTAAAAGGTAAGGGAAGAAAGTAGAAACCTTCGGAGCAAGCTTTCTATTAATTCTTCAAAAAATTAGGGTGCTATGTGGCAGCCATTCACTCTACACAGCGTCAGAAACCTCTCAAAACGCTAAAAACACTCTTAGAAACGCTCAGAAACTCCGGAAATGCTTCAGAGGGGTTCTAGAGAGAGAATTTGAAGAGATTTCTAGAGAGAAGGAGGAAGAACTGTTGGAAATGAAGGGAATGGAGGCCCTGTTTATAGGGATTCGCGCCTGTCAGGTCGAGACGGGTCATCTCGTCTAACAAGGTCGAGACGGCCGTCTCGCCACTTGTGCAAGTTGAGACGGCAGTCTCAAATCCGAGACGGCGGTCTCGAATCCGAGACGGCGGTCTCGAATCCGAGACGGCGGTCTCGAATCCGAGACGGCGATCTCGAATTTGAGACGGCGGTCTTGAATCCGAGACGGCGGTCTCGACCCTCAAAGGCGAAAATCCTTATTTTTGTGCCAAAAAACCCTCCTATCCTAGTATGGGGCCTAATAGTCTCTCCTAGTGGCTTCTTAGGCTTCATCCATCCTCGAAAAAGGAGGTCTTCTGGTCTTTATTATGAATCGGGGCAAGATTTGGGGTCTACAGCTGCCCCCCCTTTACCCGATTAGTCGACTGTTGGCCTTTTGTGCCAAGGAGATTGACTGGAGGGTAAAGGAGTTGACCCTCTTGCCTAGTTGTCCTTCAGATGTCCCGTCTTGCGGCGGTTGATCTTCTGGGAAAAAGTTGTGATGTGCACCTCCAGGATACTCCTTCTGACGGTAGCCGATCCCTTCGGTTGACACATGGTAGAACCTCAGGATACTCCTTCTGGCGGTAGTCGATCCTTCGGTTGATGGGTATAAACCCCCCATCTGGTTTGACGAGTGTGAACCCCCGCCCGGTAAGCCCCCTTTTGTAAGGCTTGATGAGTATACACCCCCATCTGGTGTTATGCCTCCGGATGCTCCTTCTCGCGGTAGCCGATCCTTCGGCTGTGGTGGCGGCTTACTGCTCTAGCTCATGCGCCTGTGTTGAGATGTGTTCTCTCGTCTTTTGAGATTTGTCCGGTCTGTGCCGGAGATTTTGTTGGTGTTCATCCAGCCTTGTTGGTTGCTGGCGATTCTTTGTTTTTTATCATTTGGTATTTGTCATCCGACTTTGCTGGTTGTCAGAGATTTTTGATGAGTACCTCTTAGGTAGGTAGAAATCCTCTGGGGATTTGTTGATCTTGGTGATGCCTCTTGAGTAGGCAGATATCCATTGAAAAATTTGTTGATTTTGATGGTGCCTCTGAGCAGGCATATGCTTCATCGGAAATGAAGACTTTTGGCTGCATTTGTTTTGCCTCTGACTAGGTTGATATTCCCTTATGGGGATGCTGGCTCTTGCTTGCCAGGTCTTGCCTATGCATAGGCAAATGACATTCTGAGGATGAATCTGAAGGTTTGCCTTTGCAGTAGGCTCACTGGGGATGATCTTTCTCTTTTTGGTGATCCACCGGGGAATTTGCCTTCCCGGGGATCTAATTTTGATTTCCCCTTTGAGGGAATGGAGTTTTGACTCCTTGTTGGATGTTGTTGGTATGAGATGGATTTGCCGATACTCTTGTTTCATTGGGATTTCTGATTCCTTCTTTTTAGTTGATTTTCCCTTTTCTGAGGTGACCCACTTAGGGATTTTATTGATTGCCTAGAAGTTAGGATTTTATTTCGCCTTTTTTCGCAATTTATCTCTTTTTTATCGCGATTTTGAAATTTGGCTTTTTTATGGGGATAATGCGTAAGCCTTTTTACTTTTTAGTATCTTTTTATTACGCTGACTTTTTCCCTTCTTTTTGGGGGGGTCCACTAGGGATGACGTTTTATTTCTTTAGTGATCCACCAGGGAATTAGTTGACTTCCTGGGGATCTGATTTTTCTTTTCTAGGAATGGAGTCTTGGCTCCTTGATTGATGTTGATGCGAGCTATACTTGTGAAACTCTTATTCCACTGGGGGATGGGAATTTTTGATTCCTTTTTGTAGAATTTTTTTGGAGATCCACTTGAGGATTTTTATTCGGCCCCTCTCTGTCATGGCCTTTTTGGACATCCACTGGGGATGCAAGGGTTTTCTTCTTTTTTTCCTTTTTTTGTTGAGCCCTTGTTGGTATGGAGATTGGACTCTTTTGATTGTTGATGATGATGTGGGCTCTTGAAGCCTTTATTCTCCATTGGGGAGTGTGGAGGAGACTTTGGGTGAGTGTGCTCGATGACTCATGTAGTGGTAATGCTGAGCCGTGAGGAGTGTTTTTGTTTTGCCTTCGGAGTAGGAAGGGATCCTCTTCGGGATGACTAAGCCTTTCCGTCGGCTTTTCTTTTATGATGTCTGATGATTGTGCCCTCTTTTATTGGGTGATGATTGGAGCTTTGACTTCTGGAAGCTTCTTATGACAACTCGCTCTTCTTTCTTGAGGGAGAGCAATGTTTGGAGACTTATTACTTTCTTGTGCCTTCTTTTCTGGGTAGAAGGATGGTAGCTGGAGCTCTTGATTTTCAGAAGCTCTTATTCTGCTGAGCCGCTTGATTGATGACTTGCTCTGTTTTCTTGAGGGCATTATTTGGAGACTTGGTCTCGGTGATCCTATTTTCAATCACAAACATGGAGCTAGTCTACTTATATGCATGAATGCTTTTCGTTTTTCGTTATTTGTCTGAAATACTTTTTATTTCTTTCATTCTTGACATTGACAAAGTCATTTTGTGCGACTACTTGTGTGGATGCCCTAAATGCAATCTATTCTTATTGATTGATGCATCTGAAAAAGTGACTGACATTCTCCTGCTGGACTTTTTATGATTATGATGAAGGACCCTTCTCTTTTATTCATTTTTTGGTTTAGCCCTATCTTTTGCCTAGACCGCCCTTTGGGTTTTCGGTCTAGCGGGCTGCCTTAATTCTTGCCTAGGATATCTTAGCGGGCTTTTTCCTTTTTTATGAATGCCCTAACTTTTTCCTAGACCGCCCTTTGCGGGTTTTCGATCTAGCGGGCTACCCTAACTTTTTCCTAAGAATCTCCTAGCAGACATTATTCTTTTTATTGTCATTTTTTCTTTCTCTTCTTTTTTGAGAGATAGGAGCCTATCATATGCATGCAATGTTTGCAATATGCATCCTATAATACTATTTCAATTAATTTTTCAAAAGGATTAACCAATGTGCTTTTACTTCTGATGAGCTTCTGACATTATGTGCTTTCGTTGACAGAATATGATGTACCGATTTCATCGTCTTGACTTTGTCGTGACCGAAGAATGATTGTGTTGATTTCAGAGCGACTTGCCATGTCAGTGCGCCCCTCCCTTTCTTTGGGGATGTCAATCCTCCTATTGATTACTATCTCCACATTCCCCTACTAATTACTAGAATGTTGTAGTAGTAAGGGTCAAGAGAAGAGAAAGAAGAGGATATTTAATTCAAAGGCTTGTGTTTTAGAATTGTTTTATTTTGACAAAAAATGGTTTTTGTAAGCACGGCTAGCCAAGGTTGGTTAGAGTGTTTAGGCTAGTTTAAACAAATGTTTTGTTTATGGAGTGGCGTCTTATTCTATGGCGCTTGTTATGACTGATTGACTTCCCTAGTCCGCCCTTTGGGTTTTCAGGCTAGGATGTTGTGTTTTGTTTTGTCCTAACTTTTGTCTAGGTTTATTTTTTTGTTGCTTTGGGAAACCTAGCGGACCTTATTTTGTAACCCTGATTTTTGCCTAGGCTACCCTTTATGGTTGTTCGGATGTCCTAGCGGGTTGACCTTATCTTTTGTGTAGCCCCCTTAGTGGGTTTCCTACCGGGTATCTTGCCCTTTTTTTTTGGCATTTAGCTTCTATGGGCTTCCTTTGATTTTTGTTTTTTCTTTTTGCACAACATTGGCAAAACATGACTTTACTTATGACGAGGTAAAACTTTATTTTGTACTTCTAGTCAATCAGTGGTGATGAATTTTACTTTTATTTTGGTCAATGGCGCATTTTGATTACTTTAACGCACTTTTGAAAATGTTTGCTTAAACATGGTTATTTAATGAGGCTTAGACATTAATAGCAAGAAGAGAAGCAGATAGTAAGAATGATATTCTTTGTAATTAATAGGGAAATGTGTGCCCTACAATGCTCGGGGGTCGGGCTGGCCCCGAGGAGTAATCTCTAATAGTCATTGGATTTACAAACCCTAAGAATCAGAAGGAGAACACCTAATGACTAAAGTCACTTTTGACGCTTGAACCCCTCTATTTGGGAAAATCTGATTCAAGGTGTGGAGGGGAGACTTCCCTTTTCTCCATGTAGCTTGATCCTTTGTAGGGTCATGCCCTAGGCCATGCTTTAAAGGATTGTCTTTAAAATCTGGTGGCTCCCTTATTCCCTGAGAGTTTCTAATGAGCCCTTGGTTTGGGCGGCATCCATATTTCCTCATCATGTGGGTCACCTTCATATTGTTGGGGAAGTCTTTTCATATTGGCAAAAGATATTTCAAAGGTCCTTTTCAGTCGCATCCATCCAAGGTAGGGCAAACGACTTGCTGATCCGAATGTCGTTTCTAGCTCGAACCGTGACCAGCTTGTCGCCTACCGTGAGTTTGTCTCTTTGGCGGAGCGTTGAGAGAATTGCCTTAGCGTCGTAAATCCAAAGTCTACTCAGTTTCCTCTTTGGATTATGTTTTTCTTCGGTCTTTTTATTTTTTCTTTATTTGTAGGAGCGTCATCTTGCAGCTCCTTCGGGGAATAGATTCTTTCATTTCAAATTTTGCCCCCAACGCCAGCTATGTTGGAGATATCCTCATTAATGGGTGGTGTTTTTGCGCATCTCCACGGTACCACCTTATTCGATTCGAGGCGTGAACAAAATATAATGGCATCCTTGCCCCCTCTTCCTTATTTACTCAGATGACCAACGATTGAGGCTTATTATCCTCCTTAGGCGGATCAACCGTTGGGAAAAACTTGATGAAAAAATGTTTGCTCTTCATCTTATTCCGATTCATGGAAAGCACATCAATTAATCATTTCTTTTTATTATCTTATTATTATTAAAGTGAGAATGAATGCAATTTATGAATGCGATAGACGTTTGAAGAGATGATGAAAACAAACAATTTTATTTATTTCATCCAGACAGTGTACATTCCTCAATGCAATGTTTCGAAGTACATTTTTTTTTGTTTTAAATATTTCTATTTATTTTCTTTTTGACTTCCCGTGCATGGCATGCGAATGCCCTAATCCTCTTTCTTCAATCGCCTACTACTAGATGATGTTATGAGGATGAAGTTTGGTGGATGCATGTATGCAAGTGTTTGTTTTTTCCTAAACATTATCATGTTTTATTTTCTAACATGATGTATGATAGTGTTTGGGATTGTGTTTTTTTTTATGCGGATGAGGGCATGAAGAATACCAGCCGCTTTCTAGAATGTCAAAAGATTTTTATTGTTTAAAACAAATGATTTATGAGAAGGATATTCCTTAAGACAATGGCTTACGTATCCTCCTCAAAGTTTACGCTTTGTGGGGTACCATACCCACCTCGGTGTAATGGTTCCTTAGACTTGACAAGTATAATGGGGGGTCACCATCGCCCCTTAGTACACTTGTCCTTATCTTGTCGTGAAGATCACAAGTGTGCTCGGGGCCTCTTTCGCCATTGTCTTAGGAATATCTAGTGTTCCATAAAATGAATGTATTTATGTATGCACCAATACAAAAGGGCGATAGATGTTCAAAGTGTCATAACTTATGACTGAGATGTCCGATTTGGACGCACAGCATATCAAAACGAAGAGAAAAAGGTGAAGAATCTTGTTTAGAATGTCCGAAGGGGATTTGGCCCAGTATTTTTCCCAAAAAATGCTTCTAAGACCCACTTTTTAGGGATTTATTAAAATGATGCGTATGCATACTTTCCTTATGCATTTTTTTTCTCTTGGTTTTTCCACTTATGAAATGATGCAATATGAATGATACGACTTTGTCAAAATTATTTTTATAAATGTTTTGATTTTGTTATTATTATTTTATTTATTTTGGATTTTTTTTTTAGCCTTTTATCTCTTCTATCGAATCTGCGTGACTACTTAGCTTACAAAGAACCCGAAACTAGGCTAGCTAAAAGGTAGACTGTCCGAGATAAAATGGTTTTATTGGCGAAAGAATAATATTAGTGTCCCTTATCTCTCCTGTCGGACTGCGTGACTACTTAGCTTACAAAGAACCTGAAACCAGACTAGCTAAAAGGCAGGCTATCCGAGATAAGGGTGTTTATTGCAAAAATATTTTTTTGTGATTTTTCTGTTGTTTGATTATGCTATGCAACAGACAAATGCAACAAACATATGCACACACAATTCGATCATCCACGAACAGACGAGAAGTCATTTTTAATCACGAGATAGGGTTTTCCTGCAGAAAAGTGCATTGGCGAAGGTAGGTTCTAACTGTTCTCACCAAGGCTAAGGCCCCCAAGGTGCCCCCATTATAGGGTCCCCACTCTCCAGCCTTCCAACCATGCTTAGCACTAAGGCCATAGTCAGTCTTTGTGCCAAAAGAGGAAGGTTATCACCTTGAGTGGTGGTTTCCGATCACACTGGTGGGCACAAGGCCATCACTACAGTGAACCGTACCTGCCACCCACTCCCTATGGTTTTCTCACTTGCCCCCGGGTATAGAGGGAACTGTTGTGTGCAAGGGTTTGTGTACAATTTGTATTTCAAACAAATGTGTAAATATAAACAAACAACAGTTATTAAAGCCAAGCATTAAAACATGTTATAATACAAGGTAGGATAAAAGCGTAATTTTTCTTGGTTTATTTATTTTTAAGCTGGCCCATCACTAAATGGGATCAACTCTCTAGGCTTCCCCAGTGGAGTCGCCATTTGTTGCCGCCGTCAAAACGAGGCGATCGAAGCGACGCGATGGTTTCGACTTTCCATTTTTCGTGTTTTTTATTGGTGGTTACAACGCCTTTAGGTTGTCCGATAACGGGCTGAACCTAAGGGCGAGGTTTTCGAAAGGGTGCTCTTGGATTGTCCGATAACCAGGCTAATCCAAGAGCTAGTTTTGAAGGGTTCTCTAGAGTCGCCACCGATGTTTTTACCGGAAACATCGGAAAAGGGGTTAAAAGGCGTTGGTTTTCGAAAAACTAACTTTGGTCGTTAGAACCAGAGTTGGGTAAGGGAGTTAGTTACGTGTAAAGGAAGGGTTAGTTCCTTTACGACGCCCCTTTCGGGTTCCCTATCATAGGCCAGCTATTTAAAAATAATTAAACCGTGAAAAATACGCTTTTACCCTTTTATTTGTGGAATTTAAAATTACGACTACATGGCCCTAGTATCTATTGCATAATTTAAATAAAGCGGTAAAAGGTAAGGGGAGAAAGTAGAAACCTTCGAAGCAAGCTTTCTATTAATTCTTTAAAAAATTAGGGTGCTATGTGGCAGCCCTTCACTCTACACAGCGTCGGAAACCTCTCAAAATGCTAAAAACACTCTTAGAAACGCTCAAAAACTCCGGAAATGCTTCGGAGGGGTTCTAGAGAGAGAATTTGAAGAGATTTCTAGAGAGAAGGAGGAAGAAATGTTGGAAATGAAGGGAATGGAGGCCCTATTTATAGGGATTCGCGCCTGTCAGGTCGAGACGACCATCTCGCCATTCGTAGGTGGCGAGATGGTCGTCTCGTCAAACGAGACGGCGGTCTCGCCACTTGTGCAAGGCGAGACGGCGGTCTCGAATCCGAGACGGCGGTCTCGACCCTCAAAGGCGAAAATCCTTATTTTTGTGCCAAAAAACCCTCCTATCCTAGTATGGGGCCTAATAGTCTCTCCTAGTGGCTTCTTAGGCTTCATCCATCCTCGAAAAAGGAGGTCTTCTGGTCTTTATTATGAGGTCGGGCAAGATTTGGGGTCTATAGTCCTGATACCAAGGGGTTTTATCTTTTTCACTGTCCACCGTCATACAAAAGGCTTGTTTATCGTGCCTTTTAACTTGGATGATGGGCATCTCATGTTCTTGTCCTAATGCGAACATGGATGATAATGTTGCCACTGCATCTGCAATCTGGTTATCTTCCCGAGGGATGTACTCGAAACTGATGTTTTCCATTTTTGAAGTCATATTATGGATGTGCTCCAGGTAAGGGATTAATTTGGAATTTCTAGTTTCCCATTCACCCTTGAGCTGGTAAATAACAAGGGATGAGTCACCGAATACTTTGAGTTTAGTCACCCTATGACCCAAAGTTGCTTGAATACCTAGAGCACAGGCTTCGTATTCTGCCATATTGTTTATGCAATTAAAGTTTAATCTGGCTATTACTAGGATATACTTCTTTTCAGGAGATATTAAAATAGCTCCGATCCCATGTCCTAGTAAGTTAGAAGCTCCATCGAAAAACATGATCCACTTATCATTTTCAAGTTCTTCATGTTGGATGTGCATTATGTGCTCATCTGGAAAATCATCTTGGAGGGATTGATATTCGTCAGTTGGCCCATGTGCTAGGTAGTCTGCTAAGGGACTACCTTTGATAGCTTTCTGAGTGACATGAACAATATCGAATTCTGAGAGGAGTACTTGCCACCTGGCTATCCTTCCGGTCAAGACGGGTTTTTCAAACAGGTATTTGATTGGGTCCATTTTGGAAATCAACCAAGTTGTATATCTGACCATATATTGTCGAAGGCGCTGAGTTGCCCACACCAATGCACAACATGTTTTTTCGAGTGGTGTATAACGGGTCTCATAGTTTAGAAATTTCTTACTGAGGTAATATATGGCTTGTTCTTTCTTACCCGTATCGTCTTGTTGACCGAGCACACATCCCATGGATTCGTCAAGTACTAAAAGGTAAAGAATCAGGGGTTTTCCTTCCACAGGTGGCACCAATACTGGGGGATTAGTTAGGCACATTTTGATCTTTTCGAAAGCTTGTTGACATTCATCGTTCCAAACATTCGGTTGGTTTTTATGCAATAACTTGAAGATGGGCATACACTTATCCGTTAATTGCGCGATGAACCGTGCGATGTAGTTTATTCGGCCCAAGAACCCTCTGAGTTCTTTTTCTGTTCTTGGTGGGGGCATTTCTACGATTGCCTTTGTTTTATCAGGGTCTACCTCAATTCCTTTTTTACTGACAATAAACATAAGGAGTTTTCCTGATCGTACTCCGAACGTGCATTTAGCCGGATTGAGCTTGATCTGGTATTTCCGAAGCCGATTGAATAATTTCTTTAAGTATTGGAGGTGATCCATCTCATTTTTGGACTTGGCGATCATATCATCCACATATACTTCGATTTCTTTGTGGATCATATCATGAAATAGTGTAACCATAGCCCTTTGATAAGTATCCCCTGCATTCTTATGTCCAAAAGGCATTACTCTATAACAGAATGTACCCCACGGCGTAATGAAGGAAGTTTTTTCTCTATCTTCAACAACCAATTTAATTTGGTTATACCCTGCATATCCATCCATGAAAGAATAGAGAGTATTTGTAGCGGTATGATCTACCAGCATATCAATATGTGGTAAGGGAAAATCGTCTTTTGGACTTGCACGGTTTAAGTCCCTGTAATCTATGCATACTCTAATTTTTCCATTTTTCTTTATAACTGGCACGATGTTTGCCAACCATTCAGGGTATTTTGACACAATCAGAAAATTGGCATCCAACTGTTTTTCTACTTCTTCCTTAATTTTCAAGGACCATTCTGGCTTTACTCTTCTAAGCTTCTGTTTAATGGCCCAAAATCCCTCTTTTAGTGGTAATCTATGCTCCACTATGCTTTTATCAATTCCTGGCATATCATGGTAGGACCATGCGAATACGTCCACATATTCTCTTAGTAATTGTATCAGCCTTTCCCTGACATCATCGTCAATTTGGGTACCAATGTTTACTTCTTTCTTATTATCTTCTTGTCCCAAATTGATGGCCTCGGTTTTCTCCTGATGGGGCTGTATTGATTGAGATTCTTTTTCCAACAGTCTTTGCATGTCCGGGGAAATGGTCCCCTCCTCACTGTCTGACTCAATCCATTCGTCTTCGATTTTCGAATCTTCCAGAGAGTTTTCAATCACAGACATGACTGTATGGTTATGCTTTGTTTTAGATTTCTTTATTAAGTGTATGAGAGGGAAAAGAATGAAAATGAATATGACTATTATGGAAAATGCCTTATTGTATTGACAAAAGAAAATATTTACAAAACCCACTTTAACCAAAAATCTCGTGATCATGGGCGGGGATTACGAGAAATACATCGAAAGCTTTTCGATATATTTTTTTTATTTATTATATTTTTGTATTTATTTTTATTATTTTTTAGAGATGGTAAAACGATGAGCCCTAATTTGCTGATTTTCCTTATCCCGTCTTTTATTCGGGCTTTGATAAGGGCTGGTCATCTACTTTTGGAGTAGTTGCCTCAAAGGTAATCCACCCTGCATCTACTAAATATTGGACCTTATGTTTTAAGGCCACGCAGTTATCCACGGAATGTCCCGGAGCATCCGAATGATAATTGCATTTTTCGTTTGGCTTATACCATTCTTGATATGGTGGCTCCATTTTCTTGGTAGGGATGCGCACGAGGAGTTTGGCATCCAACAATTTTAACAACAGACTTCCATAGGAGGTAGGTATTGGAGTAAATTTCCTCTCTTGTCTGCGTGACTTGGTTTGCTGTGAGGAAGAAGAAGGAGTGGCAATGTTGATTGCATTCACGGTTCCTTCCTTCTTCTTTCCAAAGCTCTTTTTAACGTTTGGAGTAGAGGAATTGGAGGAAGTATTTTGTGCAATTCTTCCGCTTTTCAGACCTTGCTCTACTCTTTCTCCTATAATTACCACATCTGCAAAGAGTATTGATGTGTTCCCTATCATTTTGTCATAATAGGGACCAGTTAGAGAATAGATGAACATGGATGTGGTTTCTTTGTCAGATAGAGGAGGTTCCACTTGCGCTGCTAATTCCCTCCATCTTTGGGCATATGCCTTAAAAGATTCGTCATCTTTCTTGCTTAGCAACTGTAGATCTGCTCTTTCAGGGGTCAAATCAATATTGTATTTATAATGACGAAGAAAAGCATCCGCCAGATGTCTCCAGGTTTGGACTTGCCCTCCTCCTAGTTGCATATACCAATTTAGGGCTGACTCAGCCAGGCTCTCCGGAAAGCAATGGATCAGGAGCTTCTCGTTTTCAGCATATGCAGCCATCTTACGGCTTGTAAGATGGCTTTTGGGACAAGTTATTCCCATGTATTTTGGGAAGTCCGGAGTTTTGAAATTGTTAGGGAATTGGATGTTTTTAACGAGGCACATATCAGCCGCCTCTTTAGCATCAAAATTATGCCCCTCCATGGCTCTCAACCTCTCCTCAAGGGCAGTAATTTGTTGTTTCGATATTTCTGGAGCATGAATATGTACTGCCCTTGTGTTAGATTGGTCATGCACACTGTGAGGTTCCTCTTCTTCTTCTTGGTGAGAGGCTTGTCCACTCTGAGAACCCTTTTAATGGAGATTCTGTTGGCGCATCATTTCTAACATTTGAGCCATTTGCTCTTTCAGCGTATTAAGCTCAGTGGTGAGCTTTCGGTTTTGCTCCTCTAGCTGCTCCATCTTTTTAGCTTTCTGAGCACGAGTGAGGACGGGCGGAAGACCAACCACTTTCTAAATGATTTTAACGATTTTTATTATAGCTTTTTATCTCAAATGATTAGTGTGAAATAGATATGCCTTAGACAATAGCTTTGGTATCTTCTCAAAAGCCTATGTTTTAAGGGTACCATACCCACCTTAGTGTGCTAACTTCCTCTTTTTTTTTTAAAAGGTTGCCAACATACCTTAGCGCACTTATCTCTTCTAGTAAGGTGATAAACGCACTTGGGTCTCTTTCACTATTGTCTAAGGATATCTAATACATCCTAAAATGAATGTGTTTATGTATGAGAGATTTTATTATGATGATGTTTATGCATACTTTTCTTAGTGCATTTATTTTCTCTCTTAGTTTTACCACTTATGGGATGATGTGGTATGAATAATATGACTTTGCCAAGAATCTTTTTATTATAAAAAGGCATTTTTACGGCTTTGAATTGTTTTTACATTTTTTATTACCCTTTATCTCTTCTGTCGGTCAACGTGGCTACTTAGCTTACAAAGAACCTGAAACCAAGCTAGCTTAACTGAAGACTGTCCAAGATAAAGTTGGTTTATCTTATCACTTTTATGGTTTTTTAGGGTTTTTCACTATTTTTGTTTATTGTATGATTACCCTATGCTAATGCATCAATACAAATGCAGCAAACGAATGCACACACAATTCATACATCCACGAGCAGAGCCACGCTTATTTTCGAGGTGGGGTTTTCCTGCAGAAACGTGCTTGGTTTAGGTGGTTCTAAACTGTTCTCACCAAGGACAAAGGTCCCCAAGGTGCCCCCATTATAGGGACCTCTCAATCTCTCAGTCCTCGGGTCATACACGGAACTCCGTGTCGACATCCTTAGACCAAAAGAAGAGAGTTATCACCTTGAGTTGGTGGTTTCCGAAAACGGTTGTAGCCCCGTGTGCCAACAAGCCGGTCGTATCTGCCACCCACTCCCTATAGGTATTCACTCTTGCCCCTGGGTATAGAGGGACTGTTGTGTGCAAGGGTTTTTGTGTGCAATTTATATTTCAGACAATTTGCAGAAAATAATCATACAGCAATTATTAAAGCCATACAATAAAACATACGGAAGAGGGTAAAGGCGTAATTTCAAATCTTTACTTAGTTTGAATTTATCCGTCACTAAATGGGATCAACTCTCTAGCTTCCCTAGTGGAGTCGCCATCTGTCGCCACCGTCTAATCCGACGTCTAGGGACATCTCGAACGTTTATGCGAGCGGTCACGAAAAGATGGTTTAGACTCGCGTTTTTATGTTAAAATATGTTCATTGCTTCCGAGGTGCTCAACAACTGAACTATCCTCTAATAAAAGCAAGATTTTCGAAAAGGGGTTCTTATGGAGTCGCCACCAATGTTTTGACCGTAAACATTGGAAAATGATAAAAAGGCATTGATTTTAATAAAAACCAAACTTGGCCATTATAACCAGAGTTAGGTAAGGGAGTTAGTTACGTGTGGGGAAGGTGTTAGCACCCCACAACGCCCCTTTCGGGTTCCCTATGACGGATTCATTCATTAAGTGAAGATTACGAGAAATTACGCTATTACCCTATTTTATTTATACCATATTCAAAAATGGCTATCTACATGATTTTATTTTATATTGCATACATAAAGCAATAAATAAAGCAATAAAAGAGAAGAGAATTGAAAAGAACCTCCGTAGCAAGCTTTGTATTGCAAATCTTTAACTGTGAGGATGCGTTTTGGCAATCCCCCGCTCTACAAAGACTCTCCTCCCCGAATACAAGATCGACTCTACTAAATTTTAAAGAAGAATCGAATGCTGGAATACAATTCCTTAACCGATTGTTACCTTTTTAAGGCAATCGGAGAGTTCATTCGAAGTAGGGAGAGAAGACAAGTGTCTGGAGTTGTCTGGGGTGTGAAAAAGTGGCAAATGAGCCTCCTATTTATAGTTTTCGCAGCCTGGCAGCTTGGGACGGCCGTCTGGAGCTTGGAAAACTGGGACGGCTGTTTGGGGAAGTTGGGACGGCCGTCTGGGATTTGGAACGGCCATCCCAAGCATCACAGCAAGGTGGGACGGCCATCTGGAACTTGGGACGGCTGTCTGGGCCATCTGGGACGGCCATCCCAACTTCTGGGACGACCATCTCGACTGTTTTTGCCAGATTTTGTGTTCTGGGACCCCCGGGAAGCTTTCCTTTCTTCATTCGGACATCGATTGATGCCGATAGATGTCCATCGAAGCTTTATCTTCATATAGGAAGTCTTCTTGGCCTTTATTTGAGATGTCAGGCAAGCTTTATCTTCATATAGGAAGTCTTCTTTGCCTTTATTGAGAGGCCGGGCAAAATTAGGGGTCTACACTCGCCTTTAAGTCTAGCCCGGTTATCGGATAACCTAAAGACGTTGAACTATTTCTTTAAAAAAATGTGAGTTGAAGGAAAAAATCTTGTCGCTCCGACTGCCTCTTTTTACGGCAGCGACATTCTTGAAGGGTGGATTTCTGATGATGATGGAAGATAGGAATTTCTAAATTTCTGGAAAGAAAGGGGTATTATTACTCTTAAATTTCTTCTTGGAGATCAATTCATAAATAGGGGATTCAACTTTCCCAATCTTCTTGAGCGACAATGTGCTCTTCCATTTATCAAGATGCAAGGTACATACTATCCGGATTTAGTTCGGATTTTCTACTCTCGTTTCAAATCTAGGGATCATATTGCTACTTCTAGAGTCAAGGGTGTAACCATCATCCTTGATGATGATATTTGGGAAAATGTTGCTCATTTTCATATAAGAGATGATGTTGTAAATGTCCTCGCTGATTTAGAGGATTTTAATCGCATTGGTTAGAGCGACGCGATGGTTTAATTCAACTCACATTTTTCAAAGAAATGTTTCAACGCCTTTAGGTTGTCCAATAACCGGGCTAGACCTAAAGGCGAGGTTTTCGAAAGCTTCGAGGAGTCGCCACCAATGTTTTTACGAGAAACATTAGAAAAGGAAGAAAAAGAAGGCAGTGGATTTTTTTAAGAAAAACCCACTTTAGTCATTACAACCAGAGTTAGGTAAGGGAGTTAGTTACTTGTAGGGAAGGTATTAGCTTCCCTACAACGCCCCTTTTGGGTTCCCTATGATAGACCGCTTTTATAAAGAAATAACTCTAAATTACGCTTTTACCCTTATTTATTTATTGCGGAAATTAAATTGTTGACTACATGGCCCTAAATGATTAATTCACAACAATACTATCTAAAAAAACAGTAAAGTAAAGAAGAGAGTATATAGGAACCTTCGAAGCAAGCTTTTATAATGAGTTCTTTGAAAGAGGGTGCTTTTTGGCAATCCCCACGCTCTACAATGATGATTGCTTTTCCTCGCAATACTATAGAACGCGTTTTAAGAACTCTAAGATGTTGAACATTCAAGGACTTGATGTTGCAAATAATGATCATGAAGAATGTTGATTTTGATGATGATCCAAGAGCTTAAAGACTTAGAATATTGAAGATTGAAGATTGATGATTTCTGTATTTTAATAACTCTGTTTTAGCTTGATTGAGTCTGTAATTTTAGAGTCTAAGATAGCCGGTACATAGTCTGTAACTTAGATGCTTCAAAATGCTCAAATTTATCATTCAGGCTCGGCTTTAATCGATTAAATAAGTATATAATCGATTAAAACAGTGAGAAAACCATTTTCTGTCTAAAACTCACTGCTTTAATCGATTAAACAGCAAAATAATCGATTATTCCGTACAGTTCCGTACAGATAATCGATTATTTCATCAAATAATCGATTAAACCAGAGAGGATTGGGTTCTGACGTATTTGGCTCTGTTTTAATCGATTATTACTCCAAATAATCGATTATTTCAGTCTGTTTCTGATTTTAAACATCAAACAAACCCTATTTTCGAAAATCCAATTACCAAGAACCCTAGTTTCAAAATCCCCAATTCCTAAACCCTAATTTCCCTACTTAAACTCTGCTTTGGCACTCAGAAAAGTAGAACAACCTTTTCCATACAAAAGTTAAGTGCTGTGAGTGCCAGAGAACTGTTTGTTGCAAGGAAAGGGGGCTTTCGAACCTGGTGTGGGCTAGAAGCGATAAGAATCACTAAGTGGAGTTCTTAGTGGATTGTGTGTCTGTGCCGTCTCCGGGGAAAACTGTTCATCATCTCTTGTGGATTTCAAGAGAGGTGTATTCTCGATCTTTATCTCGTTCATTTGTAATCTATTTGTAACAATTTGTTCTTAGTGACGAGCGTTAATCCTCTTTTGAGTGATTAGCAATCGGACGTAGGGTCTTTTGATCCGAACCAGTATAAACCTACTGTGTAATCTTCTCTACTCTTCTCTATTTACATTTACGCAGTTTTTAATCGGTAAAATTTGGGGAAAATTTTGAAAACCTAATTTTTATTAAGAAACCAATTCACCCCCCCTCTTGGTTTTTGTCCGACCACGCGAACATTCCGCTGCACGATTCTAACAAGTGGTATTAGAGCTTGCTTTGATAGTCATTCAAATTTTCGAAAATGGCCGGACAAAATCAAACTTTTGTCGAAGGTGCGTCTATCAACAGACCCCCACTTTTTGCGGGTCAAAATTATCCTTTTTGGAAGGTACGTATGCAAATATTTTTAGATTCTGTTGATAGAGGCGTTTGGGACGCAATTTTAAACGGTCCATTTGTTCCTAAAATTACTGAGAACGGTGTTGACGTTCCTAAACCTTTTTCTAGATGGTCTGTAGAAGAAAGTCGAAAAGCACAATTTGATGTTAGGGCTAGAAACATTATTTCATCTGCTCTAACCCTTGATGAGTTCTACAGAATTTCTATTTGTAAAAGTGCACAGGAAATGTGGGAAATGCTTAGAGTAACCCACGAAGGAACTGACGACATCAAAAGAGCGCGTAAAAACTCCCTAATCCAAGAATACAAGATGTTCCGGATGCAACCCGGCGAAACGATTTTCGACGTTCAAAAGCGTTTCACTCATATTGTGAATCATCTCACCGGATTAGGTAAAGTATTTGACGTTGATGAATTAAATGTTAAAATTTTGAAATCTTTGGATAGGAAATGGCAACCTAAGGTGACGGCCATCTCGGAGTCACAAAATCTTGCCACTATGTCTATGGCGGCGTTATTTGGAAAGCTTAGAGAGCATGAACTTGACCTTGGAAGACTAAATGAGGAAGAGGGTCAATACCAAAAGAAGAATCTAGCTTTCAAGACCGAGATTTCAAAAGGTAAAAATAAGAAAGAAGAAGAAGAAGACTCCGAAAATGATAAAGAAGAGTTGAGTCTTTTTATAAAGAAGTTCACCAAGTTCATGAAAGCAAAAGGAAGACATCCTTTCAAAGCTAAGGGAAAGGTAAAAGAAAATTCTTCCGTTAATATAAAATGCTATGGTTGTGGTGAAGCAGGGCACATGAAGACCGAATGCCCAAACAAGAAAAATGATGAAAACAAAGGGAAAAAGCAATTCAAGAAGAAAGCATATATTGCTTGGGATGACAGTGATTCAAATTCGGAATCAAGCGACTCGGAAATAGAAGCAAACATTTGCTTGATGGCAAATGACAACATATCTTCGGATTTTGAGGTTAGTGATTCCGATTCATATTCTAGTGATGAAAATGACCATGATGAATTGCAAAATGCTTATAATGAGTTATTTACTACCTTTAAGAATATGAAAGATGAATTTAAAGTTGTAAAGAAGAATCTAAGGAAATCCGAAAAGGAAAATGAGTCATTAAAAATGAAAATTGCATGTTTAGAAGAAAAGGAAATAGCTAATACGAAAATTGTATGTTTAGATGTGGATAATGATAAAAACCTAGAATGTGCAAATTGTAAAGAGCATGAATATGACATAGATATTCTTAACCATTTGCTAGACAAAGCCGAAAAAGAAATTGATGATCTTAAGAAGCATGAAATGGTATTTGCTCAAAATAATGTAAATCATAGAGTTCCTTTGAAAAAGAGTAAAACTAAAAAGAAAAGAGTATGGGTAGAAAAAGGAACTAGAGCATATCATGTTAGTAATGTATCTTGTTCTAAAACTACTTCAAATGCATGCTTCTATTGTATGAAACAAGGTCTCACTTCAAATAAGTGTAAAATTAAGCATTTTGGAGTTCCTAAAGGAAAATATATTTGGGTTCCTGTAGTTAAATGAATTGTTTGTCTCTTTTATTTATTCAAAGAAAATGGATCATTTAGTATGTTTTAAACAGAATGCTTAGGTAAAATCATTTCATCTTTTCTGCTGCATGAAGGTTCTTCACTTAAAGCTTTTGCGAAATGCCTCTAAAATCGTTTTAAACAACTAAAAACAAAGTATTTTTACAAAAGCTTTCTTAAACATGTTTTTAACTGATGTAGTTTTGAAAGAACCGATTAAAATCAATTAGAATGTTCAAAGAAGTGTTTTTACAGTATTTTAATCGATACAACTTGTTTTAATCGATTAAAACCATTTAGAACTCATTATGATCGATCAGAATACAAATATGACCGATCAGAATCAAATGTGATCGATCAGATTTTAATTATGAGCGGTCAGAATGTTTTCAATCGACTAAAACACGTTTCAATCGATTAAAATCACTTAAAGGGTCAGGATGATCGATCAGAATCCAATTATGACAGATCAGAATCATATATGATCGATCAGATTTTAATTATAAGCGATCAGAATTTTTTTCAATCGATTAAAACACGTTTCAATCGATTAAAATCACTTAAAGGGTCAGGATGATCGATCAGAATCCAATTATGACCGATCAGAATCAGTTATGATCGATCAGAATTTAGTTATGACAGATCGAACTCTTTTAATCGATTAAATCTCATTTCAATCGATTAAAACAACTTAGAAATTTTCTACACAACGTTTCAATCGATTAAAACTTATTTTTTATCAGCTTAAAATAACTTGAAAAGTTTTATGAGAAAGTTTTGCGATATTTAAATAGATTTTTATGTCTCTAACCCCAAGGACCCAAAAGTTGTGGGGACCTAAGTTTACTATGTTCTTTTTTTGTAGGAAACTTCCAAATCAAAGAAGTCTATGTGGTATCTTGATAGTGGATGCTCAAAACATATGACTGGAGATAAATCGAAATTTGTGAGTTTCAAAGCCAAAGAACAAGGATATGTGACTTATGGGGATAACAACAAAGGGAAGATCCTTGGAATTGGAAACATTGGTGGTGCAAACACTTTGGAGATCAAGGATGTGCTACTTGTTGATGGACTTAAGCATAATCTCCTTAGTATAAGTCAATTATGTGACAAAGGCTTCAAGGTAATTTTTGAAAGTAAATTTTGCACCATTCACTTGATAGATTCCGAAAATGTAGCATTGAAAGGCATTAGGCATAACAACATATATTTGATTGATTTGGATTGTTTGCATGAGTCAAGTATAACATGTTTAGTTGCTAAGGAAGAGAACCCTTGGTTATGGCATAAGAGAGCTGCTCATATAAATATGCATCATTTGAACAAATTGATCTCAAAAGACTTAGTTATTGGATTGCCTAAGTTAAAATTTGAAAAAGATAGATTGTGTGATGCATGCCAAAAGGGTAAACAAGTAAAATCATCATTTAAATCAAAGAATGTTATTTCCACTTCAAAACCCCTAGAATTATTACATTTAGACTTATTTGGACCTTCTAGGATAAAAAGCTTTGGTGGAAATTATTATGGACTTGTAATTGTTGATGATTACTCTAGATATACTTGGACATTTTTCCTAACTATGAAAAGTGAAGCTTTTAAGGTCTTTAGAAAGTTTGCTAAACAAATTCAAAATGAGAAAGACCTAAGAATTAAAGTTTTAAGAAGTGACCATGGTGGTGAGTTTCAAAATGAAAAGTTTGAGAATTATTGTGAAGAAAATGGAATATTACATAACTTTTCTCGCTCCTAGGACTCCCCAACAAAATGGTGTAGTTGAAAGGAAAAATAGGTCATTAGAGGAACTTGCTAGGACTATGTTAAATGAATCTAATGTTCCTAAATATTTTTAGGCCGATGCGATTAGTACTCGCTTGTTATGTTTTGAATAGAATGCTCATTAGGTCTATTATTAAATCTACTCCATATGAATTGTTTAATGGTAGAAAGTCTAATGTTGCCCATTTGAAAATTTTTTGATGTAAATGTTTTGTGCTAAATAATGGAAAGGACAATCTAGGAAAATTTGATTCAAAAGCCGATGAGGGCATTTTTCTAGGATATTCATTAAATAGCAAGGCATATAGAGTGTTTAATAGGAGAACTTTAAATATAGAAGAATCTATACATGTTACCTTTGATGAGATTGTAGACCTTGGGGGAAATCCTCTTGAGTCAAATAAAGAACTTGCAGGTGATGATGAGTATATAAGAGAAGCCCTTGATGAACTATACTTGGAAAATAATGAGCCTTCTCAAACTCCTCAATTAGCAAAAGAATGGCAATCACCTAGAGGACTGTCGCCGCCTCCCCGAAGAGGGGGGCGCGGTCGGAGCGACGCGATGGTTTTTCGACTCTTCTTGTTTTCGCGTTTTTTATTGGTGGTTACAACGTCTTCAGGTTGTCCGATAACTGGGCTAATCTGGAGACGAGGTTTTCGAAAAGTGTCCTTGAGTTGTCCGACAACGGGGCTAACCCAAGGACTTATTTATTTTGGGTTCTATGGAGTCACCACCGATATTTTTACCATAAACATCGGAAAAGGGGTTTTAAAAGGCGTTGGTTTTCGAAAACCAACATTGGTCATTAGAACCAGAGTTGGGTAAGGGAGTTAGTTACGTGCAAAGGGAGTATTAGTCCCTTTGCGATGCCCCTTTCGGGTTCCCTATGATAGGCCGGCTATTTCTAAATAATTAAACTTGGAAAATTGCGCTTTTACCCTTTTTATTATGCGGAATTTAAATATGTGACTACATTGCCCTAGCTTCTATTGCATAATTTAAATAACAGTAATTTTAAAGAATAGAGAATGAGGATATGCACCTCCAAAGCAAGCTTTATATTCAAAAAGAGGGTGCGTTTTGGCAACCCTTCACTCTACACTCTCAGAAACTCCGGAAATGCCTCGGAGGGATTCTTAAGAAGATTTAGAACGCTCAGTCTATGCCTAAAGACGCTCAGAAACTCCGGAAATGCCTCGGAGGGATTCTTAGAGAGAGAAAATCTAGAGAGAAGGGAGAGTTCTTGCTTTTCTGTGTGGAAATGAGGGGGAGGGAGCTCCTATTTATAGTTTTTCGCGCTGTCAGGGTCCAGACCGCCGTTCTCGCCTGACAGGGTCGAGACCGCCGTCTCGTAATTCGAGACCGCCGTCTCGCTCATGTCACGGGGTCGAGACCGCCGTCTGGAAAATCCAGACCGCCGTCTCGACTTGGCGAGAATCGAGACCACCGTCTGGAAAATCGAGATGGCGGTCTCGTCCTGGCGTTGAAACGAGACGGCGGTCTGGTATTCCTAGACGGCGGTCTCGTCCCTTCAGGGCGAGAAACTTTATTTTTGGGCCAAAAAACCTTCCTATCTTGGTACGGGAGCCTAATAGTCTCTCCTAGTGGCTTGTTAGGCTTCAGCCGTCTTCGAATAGGGGATCTTCTGACTTTATTTGGAGGTCGGGCAAGATTTGGGGTCTACAGCTGCCCCCCCTTTACCTTACTAGTTGACTATTGGCTTGTTGTGCCAGACAGGTAGACAGGGAGGTAAAGGAGTTGACCCTCTCGCCCGGCTACCCTTCGGATGTCCCTTCTTGTGGCGGATGATCCTCTGGGGAGATGTTGTGTTTGCGCACCTCCGGAATACTACTCCTGATGTAGCCGATCCCTTTGGTAGACACGTGGTAGAACCTCTGGATACTACTCCTGACGTAGCCGATCCTTCGGTTGATGAGTATAAACCCCCCATCAGGCTGGGACGGTCCGTTGTGTGGGACCGGATGGGTATGAACCCCCCATCAGGGTGGTACGGTCCGTTGTGTGGGACCGGATGGGTATGATCCCCCCATCAGGGTGGTAATGGCGGCTTACAGTTCAGGTGGCCCATGCGCCTACTCTCTGGGGAGTGATTTCTGTGTTCGTGCACTTCCAGGATACTACTTCTGACGTAGCCGATCCCTTCGGTGGACACGTGGTAAAACCTCGGGATACTCCTTCTAACGGTAGCCGATCCTTTGGTTGATGGGTATAAACCCCCCATCAGGCTGGTAGTTGCAGTCCGTCGGATGGGTATGAACCCCCCATCAGGCTGGTAAATGCAGTCCGCTGTTGAGATGTGTTCTGTCTTTGTCTTTTCTGGGAATTGTTGTCCGGTCTGTGCCGGGGATTCTGTTGGTGTTCGTCCAGTTTGTTGGTTGCTGGGGATTCTTTGTTTTTGATCTTTTGTGGTGGTCATCTGACTTTGCTGGTTGTTGGGAATTTTTTGATAAGTGCCTCTTAGGTAGGCAGGAATCCTCTGGGGATTTGTTGATCTTGGTGACGCCTCTTGAGTAGGCGGATATCCATTGAGTTTTTGGTAATGCCTCTGAGTAGGCAGATGTTCCGTTTGGAGGTGAAGACTTTTGGTTTTGCTTTTTTCTTTGCCTCTGAATAGGCTAATGTTGCTTTTTTGCTTGCAAGGTTTTGCCTATGCGTTCCACTAGGGATATCCATGTTAGGCAAGTAGCTTTCTTGAGGATATGTGTTTGAAGTTTTGCCTTTGCAGTAGGCTCTCTGGGTAAATTTTTTTTGCTGATCTACTAGGGAGTTGGTTGACTCCTTGGGGATCTAATTTTGGTCGCCTTTTGGGGAATGGAGTTCCTTAATTGATGTGGGTGCGAGTTGGCTTTTGTGGTGCTCTTATTTTGTTGAAGGAATGGAATTTCCAATTCTTTTTTTGATTCTCTCTTTTCCTGAGGTGACCCGCTTAGGGAGCAAGGATTTTTCATTTGATTTCTCCTTTTTCCGCGATTTATCTCTTTTTTTTCGCGATTTTGAAATTTGGCTTTTTTAGGATAATGCATAAGCCTTTTTACATTTTAGTTTCTTTTTACGCTGGCTTTTTCCTTCTTTTGGTTGGTCCACTAGGGATGATGTTTTCTTTCTTTGGTGATCCACCAGGGAATTGGTTGACTTCCTGGGGATCTGATTTTTGCTTTTCTAAGGATGGAGTTTTGTCTCCTTGATTGATGTTGATGCGAGCTAAACTTGTGAAGCTCTTATTCCACTGGAGAGTGGGAATTTCTGATTCTTTTTTTGTTGAATTTTTTGGAGATCCACTTAAGGATTTTTGAAGCTCTTGAAGCCTTTATTCTTTTTTCTGAAGCTCTTGAAGCCTTTATTCTCCATTGGGGAGTGTGGAGGCAACTTTGGGTGAGTGTGCTCGATGACTCATGTGGTGATGTGAGGAGTACTTTTGTTTTGCCTTCGGAGTAGGCAAGGATCCTCTTGGGGATGACTAAGCCTTTCCGTCGGCTTTTCTTTTATGATGTTTGATGATTGTGCCCTCTTTTATTGGGTGATGATTGGAGCTTTGACTTCTGGAAGCTTCTGATGACGACTCGCTCTTCTTTCTTGAGGGAGAGCACTGTGTGAAGACTTATTACTTTCTTGTGCCTTCTTTTTCTGGGTAGAAGGATGGTAGCTGGAGCTCTTGATATTGGAAGCTCTTATTCTGCCGAGTCGCTTGATTGACGACTTGCTCCATTTTCTTGAGGGCTTTATTTTGGAGACTCGGTCTCAGTGATCCTGTTTTCAATCACAAACATGGAGCTAGTCTCCTTATATGAATGTTTTTCGTTTTTTGTTATTTGTCTGGAGTAATTTTCATTTCTTTTATTTTTGACATTGACAAAGTCATTTTGTGCGACTACTCGTGTGTGGATGCCCTAAATGCAATCTATTCTTTTTGATTGATGCATCTGGAAAAGTGACTGACATTCTCCTGCTGGACTTTTTTATAATTATGATGAAGGGCCCTTCTCTTTTATTTATTTTTCGGTTTAGCCCTATCTTTTGCCTAGACCGCCCTTTTGGGGTTTTCGGTCTAGCGGGCTGCCTTAATTTTTGCCTAGGATATCTTAGCGGGCTTTTTCCTTTTTTATGAACGCCCTAACTTTTGCCTAGACCGCCCTTTTCGGGTTTTCGATCTAGCAGGCTACCCTAACTTTTGCCTAAGAATCTCCTAGCAGGCATTATTCTTTTTATTCTCATTTTTTTTATCTTCTTTTTTTTGAGAGATAGGAGCCTATCATATGCATGCAATGTTTGTGATATGCATCCTATAATACTATTTCAATTAATTTTTCAAAAGGATTAACCAATGTGTTTTTACTTCTGATGAGCTTCTGACGTTATGTGCTTTCGTCGACAGGGATAGGCTGTACCCATTTTGCTGTCTTGATTTTTTCATGACCGAAGAATGATTATGTTGATTGTAGAGCGACTTGTCATGTCAGTGCGCCCATCCCTTTCCTTGGGGATGTCAATCCTCCTATTAACTACTATCTCCACATTTCCCTACTAATTACTAGAATGTTGTAGTAGTAAGGGTCAAGAGAAGAGAAAGAAGAGGATATTTAATTCAAAGGCTTGTGTTTTAGATTTGTTTTATTTTGACAAAAATGGTTTTTGTAAGCATGGCTAGCCAAGGCTGGTTAGAGTGTTTAGGCTAGTTTAGACAAACGTTTTGTTTATGGAATGGCGTCTTATTCTATGGCGCTTGTCATGACTGATTGACTTCCCTAGTCCGCCCTTTGGGTTTTCTGTCTAGGATGTTGTGTTTCGTTTTGTCCTAACTTTTGTCTAGGTTTCTTTTTTTCTTGTTTTGGAAACCTAGCGGGCTTTATTTTGTAACCCTAGTTTTTGCCTAGGCTACCCTTTATGGTTGTTCGGGTTTCCTAGCGGGTTTATCCTAACTTTTGCGTAGCCCCCTTGGTGGGTTTCCTACCGGGTATCTTGCATTTTCTTTTTGGCCTTTAGCTTTTATGGGCTTCCTTTGATTTTTGTTTTCTTTTTGCACAACATTGGCGAAACACGACTTTACTTTATTTTGTGCTTCTAGTCAATCAGTTGGTGATGAATTTGACTTTTATTTTGGTCGATGGCGCATTTTGATTACTTTGACGCACTTTTGAAAACGTTTGCTTAAACATGGTTATTAATGAGGTTTAGACATGAATAGCGAGAAGAGAAGCAGATAGTAAGAATGACATTCTTTGTAATTAATAGGGAAATATGTGCCCTACAATGCTCAGGGGTCGGGCTAGCCCCAAGGAGTAATCTCTAATAGTCATTGGATTTACAAACCCTAAGAATCAGAAGGAGAACACCTAATGACTAAAGCTGCTTTTGACGCTTGAACCCCTCTATATGGGAAAATCTGATTCAAGGTGCGGAGGGGAGACTTCCCTTTTCTCTGTGCAACTTGATCCTTTGTAGGGTAATGCTTCAAAGGATTGTCTTTAAAATCTGGTGGCTTCCTTATTCCTTGAGAGTTTCTAATGAGCCCTTGGTTTGGGCGATATCCATATTTTCTCATCATGTGGGCCACCTTCATATTGTTGGGGAAGTCTTTTCATATTGGCAAAAGATATTTCAAATGTCCTCTTACGCCGCATCCATCCAAGGTAGGGCAAATGATTTGCTGATCCGAATGTCGTTTCTAGCTCAAACTATGACTAGCTTGTCGCCTACCCTGAGTTTATCTATTTGGCGGAGCGTCGAAAGAATTGCCTCAGCGTCGTGAATCCAAAGTCTCTTCAATTTCCTTTTTTGGATTATATTTTTCTTCGGTCCTTTTATTTTTTCTCTATTTGTGGGAGCATTGCCTTATAGCTCCTGGGGTGTAGATTGTTTCACTTCTAATTCTGCCCCCGAATGTTGGCTATGCTGGAGATATCCTCATTGATGGACGATGTTTCTGCGTATCTCGATGGTGCAACTTTATTTGGTTCGAGACATGGACAAATATAATGGCGTCCTTGCCCCTTATCCTTATTATCTTCCTTAGGCGGATCAATCGTTGGAGAGAACTTGACGACGAAAGGTTTGCTCTTCATCTTATTCCGATTCGTGGAAAGCACATCGACTAATCCTTTCTTTTTATTATCTTTTTATTAAAGTGAGAATGAATGCAATTTATGGATGCAATTCATGAATGTAGTAGACGGTTGAGACAAACAATTTTATTTGTTTCATCCAGACAGTGTACATTCCTCAATGCAATGTTTTGAAGTACATATTTTTTGAATGAAAAGCGGAGAAGCCTAAATGAACCCATAGGCAGGTTAGAATTTTCCTTTATTTTCATTTTGACTTCCCGTGCATGGCTTGCGAATGCCTTATCCTCTTCACATGGTATTGAGGAATGTCCACTTTCTTCAACCGCCTACTTCTAGATGATGTTATGAGGATGAAGTTTGGTGGATGCATGTATGCAAGTGTTTGTTTTTTCCTAAACATTATCATGTTTTATTTTCTAACATGATGTATGATAGTGTTTGGGATTTTGTGTTTTTTTTTGTATGCGGATGAGGGCATGAAGAATACTAGCCGCTTTCTAGAATGCAAAAAGATTTTTATTGTTAAAAATGAATGATTTATGAGATGGATATTCCTTAAGACAATGGCTTAAATATCCTCCTTAAAGTTTATGCTTTGTGGGGTATCCTACCCACCTCGGTGTAATGGTTCCTTCCCCATCACATATTTGACAAGTATAATGGCAATCACCATCTCACCTTAGTACACTCATTCCTTCCTTGTCGCGAAGGTCACAAATGTGCTCGGGGCCTCTTTCGCCATTGTCTTAGGGATATCTAGTGCTCCTTAGAATGAATGTATTTATGCATGCACCAGTACAAAAGGGCATCAGATGTTCAAAGTGGCATAACTTTTGACTGGGTTGTCCGATTTGGACGCACAACATGTCAAAATGAAGAGAAAAGAGTGAAGAACCAAGTTGCGTATTGCCGAAGGCGATTTGGCCCAGCAATTTTCCCAAAAAACGTCTCTAAGACCCATTTTTGAGGGATTTATTAAAACGATGCGTATGCATACTTTCCTTATGCATTTATTTTTCTCTCTTGGTTTTTCCACTTATGATGTAATATGAATGATACGACTTTGTCAAAATTATTAAATGTTTTATTGTTATTATTTTATTTTGGATTTTTATTGTTTTTTTTATAGCCTTTTATCTCTTCTGTCGGAACTGCGTGGCTACTTAACTTACAAAGAACCTGAAACCAGGCTAGCTAAAAGGCAGACTGTCCGAGATAAAATGTGGCTTTATGCGAAAGAATATTTATCGTCCCTTATCTCTTTTGTCGGAACTGCGTGGCTACTTAGCTTACAAAGAACCTGAAACCAGGCTAGCTAAAAGGCAGACTGTCCGAGATAAGGGTGTTTATTTGTGAAAATATTTTTGGAATATTTTTTTTGTTTTGTTGTTTGTTTATGCTATGCCATCAAATGCAACAAACAAATGCACATACAATTCACTCATCCGCGAACAGGCGAGAAGTCGTTTTAATCACGAGGTGGGGTTTTCCTGCAGAAAAGTGCATTGGCGAGGGTTGGTTCTAACTGTTCTCACCAGGCTAAGGCCCCCAAGGTGCCCTCATTATAGGGTCCCCACTCTCCAGCCGTCCGACCATGCTCAACACTAAGGCCAGAGTCGGTCTTGTTGCCAAAAGAGGAAGGTTATCACCTTGAGTGGTGGTTTCCGATCACACTGGTGGGCACAAGGCCCTAACTGCAGCGAACCGTAACTGCCACCCACTCCCTATGGTTTTCTCACTTGCCCCCGGGTATAGAGGGAACTGTAGTGTGCAAGGGTTTGTGTGCAGTTTATATTTCAATCAATTGCGTAAGTATAAACAAGCAACAGTTATTTGAAAGCCAAACAATAAAGCATGTTATAATACAAGGCAGGGTAAAAGCGTTATTTTCTTGGTTTAATTATTTTTAAGCTGGCCCATCACTAAATGGGATCAACTCTCTAGGCTTCCCCAGTGGAGTCGCCATCTGTCGCCGCCTCCCCGAAGAGGGGGGGCGCGGTCGGAGCGACGCGATGGTTTTTCGACTCTTCTTGTTTTCGCGTTTTTTATTGGTGGTTACAACGTCTTCAGGTTGTCCGATAACTGGGCTAATCTGGAGACGAGGTTTTCGAAAAGTGTCCTTGAGTTGTCCGACAACCGGGCTAACCCAAGGACTTATTTATTTTGGGTTCTATGGAGTCACCACCGATATTTTTACCATAAACATCGGAAAAGGGGTTTTAAAAGGCGTTGGTTTTCGAAAACCAACTTTGGTCATTAGAACCAGAGTTGGGTAAGGGAGTTAGTTACGTGCAAAAGGAGTATTATTCCCTTTGCGACGCCCCTTTCGGGTTCCCTATGATAGGCCGGCTATTTCTAAATAATTAAACTTGGAAAATTGCATTTTTACCCTTTTTATTATGCGGAATTTAAATATGTGACTACATTGCCCTAGCTTCTATTGCATAATTTAAATAGCAGTAATTTTAAAGAATAGAGAATGAGGATATGCACCTCCAAAGCAAGCTTTATATTCAAAAAGAGGGTGCGTTTTGGCAACCCTTCACTCTACACTCTCAGAAACTCCGGAAATGCCTCGGAGGGATTCTTAAGAAGATTTAGAACGCTCAGTCTATGCCTAAAGACGCTCAGAAACTCCGGAAATGCCTCGGAGGGATTCTTAGAGAGAGAAAATCTAGAGAGAAGGGAGAGTTCTTGCTTTTCTGTGTGGAAATGAGGGGGAGGGAGCCCCTATTTATAGTTTTTCGCGCTGTCAGGGTCCAGACCGCCGTTCTCGCCTGACAGGGTCGAGACCGCCGTCTCGTAATTCAAGACCGCCGTCTCGCTCATGTCACGGGGTCGAGACCGCCGTCTGGAAAATCCAGACCGCCGTCTCGACTTGGCGAGAATCGAGACTGCCGTCTGGAAAACCCAGACCGCCGTCTCATTTTTACGAGTGTCGAGACCGCCGTTTGGAAAATCGAGACGGCGGTCTCGTCCTGGCGTTGAAACGAGACGGCGGTCTGGTATTCCCAGACGGCGGTCTCATCCCTTCAGGGCGAGAAACTTTATTTTTGGGCCAAAAAACCTTCCTATCTTGGTACGGGAGCCTAATAGTCTCTCCTAGTGGCTTGTTAGGCTTCAGCCGTCTTCGAATAGGGGATCTTCTGACTTTATTTGGAGGCCGGGCAAGATTTGGGGTCTACAAGGACTCTCAATGGACAACATCATAGGTGACATCTCAAAAGGGGTAATAACTAGAAGTATGACAAATTTCTATATGTCTGTTGCTTTTGTGTCACAGATTGAACCTAAAAACATTGAGGAAGCACTTAAAGATGATCAATGGTGCATAGCCATGCAAGAAGAACTTAACCAATTTGAAAGGAATCAAGTCTGGGAATTAATCCCAAGAGAAGAGTCACATCAAGTTATTGGAACTAAATGGGTATTCAGAAATAAGCTTGATGAAGATGGAAACATAACAAAGAATAAAGCCAGACTTGTTGCAAAAGGCTATTGTCAGGAGGAAGGTATAGATTATGATGAAACTTATGCTCCTGTTGCCAGGTTAGAGGCTATACGCCTACTTCTTGCCTATGCATCTATGATGAAATTTAAATTATATCAAATGGATGTTAAAAGTGCATTTTTAAATGGTTTTATCAAAGAAGAAGTATATGTAGAGCAACCCCCTGGATTTGAAGATTTTAATAATCCTAATCATATTTACAAATTAAAGAAAGCATTATATGGGTTAAAACAAGCTCCTAGATCTTGGTATGAAAGATTAAGTAGTTTCCTAACTCGCAAATGATTTTTCAAGAGGAAAAATTGATTCTACACTCGTTTATAAAGAAAGTTAAAGAACATATCTTATTGGTCCAGGTATATGTTGATGATATAATTTTTGGATCAACTCGATAATTCGTTATGTGTAGAATTTGCTAAGATTATGCAGGGAGAGTTTGAAATGTCTATGATGGGAGAATTGACATTCTTCCTTGGACTACAAATCAAGCAACTTAAAGATGGCAATTTCATCTCTCAAACTAAATACTGCAAGGAGATTCTCAAAAAGTTTGGTATGGACACCTCAAAGGAAGCTAACACACCCATGGGAACTTCATGCTATCTAGACAAGGATGAATCAGGTTTGGAAGTTAATCAAACTATGTATAGAGGTATGATAGGATCACTATTATACTTAACTGCAAGTAGACCTGATATTATGCATTCTGTCTGTGTGTGTGCTAGATTTCAGGCTTGTCCTAAAGAATCTCATCTAATTGCAGTAAAACATATTTTAAAATATTTAAAAAGGAACTACTGGGTTTGGCTTGTGGTATCCGTCTGATGCTTGTATTAGTTTATTAGGATATTCTGATGCTGATTATGGTGGATGTAAAATTAATAGGAAAAGCACTAGTGGGACATGTCATTTGTTAGGTTCATCCTTAATATCTTGGCATTCTAAGAAACAGGCATGTGTTGCTTTATCTACCATCGAAGCTGAATATATTGCAATTGGTAGTTGTTGTGCTCAAATTCCGTGGATGAAACAACAATTAGTGGATTATAGTATATATTTAAATGACATTCCATTAATGTGTGATAATACGAGTGCAATCAATCTAACTAAGAATCCAAGTAATGCACTCTAGGACTAATCATATTGAGATTAGACATCACTTTTTATGAGATCATATCAACGAAAGGAAACCGTAAGATAGAGTATGTAGACACTAAACGTCAATTAGCAGATATATTTACTAAGCCTCTACCAAAGGATAGATTCTATGATCTTAGAAGAGACTTAGGGATATTAGAAATAGCTTAAATTCTGCTTAATTTGACTATTTTTGGATGATTGTTATGTTAAAATTCGTGGTGTAGGATGTTCATAGGTTATTATGTGTAAAAACCTCAAAAACTTGATGTAGCCTCTGGAATAATCGATTAATTGATGAAATAATCGATTATTTCCCTTCAAAACGTCCAAAACAGGGTATTCTCCTTCGGAATAATCGATTATTTCGTGAAATAATCGATTAAATGCTCAGATAATCGATTATTTGCTAGAAATAATCGATTAAAGTCATTCGATATAGAGATAATCGATTATTTTGAGATATAATCGATTAAATGCGACCAGTCTTGCTTCCTAGCCGTTGCCAACGGATATTGAAGTGTGTCGTTTAGAGAATAGATTTGATGCACACTTTAATGATCATGATAGTGAAGAATTTTAAATTTTGTTATGTATTTTCTTTTGTTATTGTCTTGAGGTTGTAATGGATGAATGATTATGAAATAAAATATGATGCTTCTTTCATGCTATGATTAAGGGGGAGCTTTCTCTAAATTATGCATATTTTGAGGGGGAGATCTAATGTTTGTTCTTTCGTGAGTTCTTTTTGATTATAATCAAAATAGGGGAGAAAAATTTAAAGCCTATATTCAATTTTAAATTTTATCTCGGTATGTTTAATGTGTTTGTTAGTATGACGGATAAAACAAGTTATTACAAGGGCTTTAAAAAGATAATTTTGATCATCATCAAAAAGGGGGAGATTGTTGAACATTCAAGGACTAGATGTTGCAAATAATGATCATGAAGAATGTTGATTTTGATGATGATCCAAGAGCTTAAAGACTTAGAGTATTGAAGATTGAAGATTGATGATTTCTGTATTGTAATAACTCTGTTTTAGCTTGATTGAGTCCGTAATTTTAGAGTCTAAGATAGCCTAGTACATAGTCCGTAACTTAGATGCTTCAAAATGCTCAAATTTATCATTCAAGGCTCGGCTTTAATCGATTAAATAAGTATATAATCGATTAAAACAAGTGAGAAAACCATTTTCTGTCTAAAACTCACCGCTTTAATCGATTAAACAACAAAATAATCGATTATTCCGTACAGCTTCAGTACGAGATAATCAATTATTTCATCAAATAATCGATTAAACCAGAGAGGATTGGGTTCCGACGTATTTGGCTCTATTTTAATCGATTATTACTCCAAATAATCGATTATTTCAATCTGTTTCGATTTTAAACATCAAACAAACCCTATTTTCGAAAATCCAATTACCAAGAACCCTAGTTTCGAAATCCCCAATTCCTAAACCCTAATATCCCTACTTAAACTCTGCTTTGGCACTCAGAAAAGTAGAACAACCTTTTCCATACAAAAGTTAAGTGTTGTGAGTGCCAGAGAACTCGTTTGTTGCAAGGAAAGGGGGCTTTCTGAACCTGGTGTGGGCTAGAAGCGATAAGAATCACTAAGTGGAGTTCTTAGTGGATTGTGTATTGTGCCGTCTCTGGGGAAAGCTGTTCATCATCTCTTGTGGATTTCAAGAGAGGTGTATTCTGATCTTTATCTGTTCATTTGTAATCTGTTTGTAACAATTTGTTCTTAGTGACAGCGTTAATCCTCTTTTGAGTGATTAGCAACTGGACGTAGGGTCTTTTGATCCGAACCAGTATAAACCTACTGTGTAATCTTCTCTACTCTTCTCTATTTACATTTACGCAGTTTTTAATCGGTAAAATTTGGGGAAAATTTTGAAAACCTAATTTTTATTAAGAAACCAATTCACCCCCCCTCTTGGTTTTTGTCCGACCACGCGAACATTTCGCTGCACGATTCTAACATAAGAAACTCTAGAAATGCTTCAGAGGGGTCCTAGGAGAGTAATTTGAAAGAAGTACAAAAGGGAAAGTTGTAGAATTGTGAGAAAATAGTAGGAAAGTCCCTCCCTTTTATAGGGATTCACACCTATAAGGTCGGGACTGCCGTCTCATCTGACAAGGTTGGGACCGTCTTCTCGCCTGACAAGGTCAGGACCACCGTCTCGTCAAATGAGACGGCGGTCTCGCCTTCGGCAAGTGGCAAGACGGTCATCTCGCCAAACGAGATGACGGTGTTGCCATCGGTGAGTGGTGAGATGGCGGTCTTGCCATTGGCAAGTGGCGATACAATGGTCTCGCCAAACAAGATAGCGGTCTCGCCCTTAGTTGATGGCGAGACGGCGGTCTCACCAAACGAGACGACGGTCTCGACCCTTTGGGTGGAATTTCTTATTTTTCTCGTACAAAAATCCTTCATATTCTAGTATAGGGCTTATTGATCAATCCTAGAGACCTTTTAGGCCTTGCCCATCTTCGAATGGAAGTCTTCTGCTCTTTATTTTGAGGTCGGGCAAGATTTAGGGTCTACAACTACCCCCCCCCCTTTCACCTGACTAGTCGACTGTTGGCTCAATATGCCAAAAAGATCGGCTGGAGGGTGAAGGAGTTAACCCTCTTGCTCGGCTGTCCTTCAGATGCTCCTTCTTGCGGTAGTCGACCCTCCAGACGAAAAATATGTGTGTGCCTCCGGGATGCTCCTTCATGCGGTAGCCGACCACTTTGGACAAAAAGGTGTGAACCTCCGGGATGCTCCTTCTTGCGGTAGCCAACCCCTTTGGTTGACAAATGGTAGAACCTTAGGATGCTCCTTCTTGCGGTAGTCGATCCCTCGGTTGATGAGTATGAACCCCCATCCGGTTGCTTGTAGCTTTGGGATGTTCCTTCTTACGGTAGCCGACCCCTTGACTGACAAGTCGTAAAACCTCAGGATGCTCCTTCTTGCGGTAGCCGATCCCTCGGTTGATGAGTATGAACCCCCATCCGGTTGCTTGTAGCTTTGGGATGCTCCTTCTTATGGTAGTCGACTCCTCAGCTGACAAGTGGTAGAACCTCAGGATGCTCCTTCTTGCAGTAGCTGACCCCTCGGTTGATGAGTATGAACCCCCATCCAGTTGGTGCAGTCCACTTTGTAGGACTGGTGGTGGTGGTGGTGGCAGCTTACTGCTCTAGCTCATGCGCCGGTTCCATGGGGACTGTTTGATAGTCTATTTTTGACTTTTCGAGTAAAGTCCTCCGGTGTGTCGGGGATTCTTTGATTTTGGATTTTTTGTAGTGGTCATCCGACTTTGCTGGTTGTCGGGGATTTTTGGTTATTTTGGGTAACGCCTCTAAGCAGGCAGGCGTTTATTGAGATTTTGGTAATGCCTCTGAGTAGGCAGATGTTTCATTGGAAGTGAAGGATTTCGGTTTGTGGAGCTTCATTTGCTTTGAGTGCTGCCTGTTTTTAAATGCAAACATGGAGCTAGACTCCTTATATGCATGAATGCTTTTCATTTTTTGTTATTTATCTGAAGCGATTCTTTATTTTTTTAATTTTCGATCTTGACAAAGTCGTTTTGTGCGACTATTTGTGTGGATGCCTTAAATGTAATCTACTTTTATTTGATGCATCTAGAAAGTGACTGGAATTGAGATTTCATGATTACGTTGATGGACTCTTCTCTTCATTCATTTTCTTTTTATTAAGCCCTATCTTTTTCCTAGACCGGCCTTTTGGAGTTTTCGATCTAGTGGGCTGCTTTAATTTTTGCCTGGGATATCTTAGCTGGCTTTTTCCTTTTTATGAGTGCCTTAACTTTTGCCTAAACCGTCCTTTGTGGGTTTTCGATCTAGCAGGCTGCCCTAATTTTTACCTAAGAATCTCCTAGCAGGCATCATTTTTCTTTGTTTTTCCTTTTATTTTCCTTTCTTATGCTTTCTTGTATTGGTTCTTTATGCATGCACATGTTTCATTAATACAGAGGCATTTTCATAAATTGGTCAAGAGAAAAGGAGTAAAAGACAACTTTATTGATATAAACAAATGGTTTAATTTTTACAGAAGGATTTACAAGGGGATTTAGAAGCATGGCTGGCCAAGGTTGGCTACATTGTATGAGCTATAACAATCATGTCCCTAACATCTGTCTCTCTATTTTCCTAGTCGCTTCAGTTGAGATGCTCGAGCCCGGAGTGAAGACTATGCAAAGCCTGCTTGCTTCTGGAAGGATATACCTTAGTCACCTTGTGATTTTCGGCTAAGGTAATCATTGCTCTTTGTTTTTGTTTTGTTTTTTTTTATTTGAACCTCTAAATTTTGCCTAGGACGAGTCCTAGCTGTAAGAATTAATGGTTGAGTTCAAGAGGGGGGGTGAATTGAACTTTTGAAAACTTTTTCGAAAAACACACTTTCTTTTGGAAGAATGATTAAACTTTATCCAATCTTTTGTTAGGCAGATTTGATTTTAAACAAAGCAAGAATATAGACAAGAAATAAAAGAGATGAAAGTAGAAATTCAACACAAAAATTTATACTGGTTCACTCTTTCCAGAGCTACGTCTAGTTCTTGACAAATCTGCCAAGTTCCACTAATTCCAAGTGAAAATTACAACCAGTAGATATACACCAATCTACCCCAAGAACTATCTCACAAACCCACAAGATAGACTCTTGAATAACCACCCAGTAACCAAACCCAGTTACTGTAATCAGTGTAGATTCAAACCCAATCTACACAATTTAACCTTTGTACAAGTATGAAAAGAATAAACCTGGACTGCAACTTTAACACTATAGGAGTCCATAAGCAATTTCCCACTCAGAACTTTCACTCTTGATGAACTTTCAACAATCTTGATCTAAACGCCTTATGATATGAAAAGTTTTATGAATGCACAAAGAAAGGCACTAATATGATAGCTCTAAGATTGCTTTCAAATGATTTTCAGATTGTGTATTTTTAACAGAGAAACCAAAACTGTATTTATAGAGTAAAAAGTGAGAAACTGTTAGATTCAATCAGTAAAAATGCCTTGGTGTCGCAGATGACCGATCAGAATAACTTTATGACCGATCAGAACCAGATATGATCGATCAGAATTGAGTTGTGATCGATCAGAGTATTTTGCAATCGATTAAAATGACGATTCAATCGATGGATTTCATTTAAAAGCTAATTCAATCGGTTGTTTCGAGTTTTCAATGGATTGAAACAGTTTAGAAAAAATGATAGCTCTTGTTTCAACAGATTAAAATATATTTCAACAGATTGAAATCCTGTGATGCTTTAGAATGAAAAAATGATCTCTCTGTTTCAACAGATTAAAATTCATTTCAACAGATTGAAATCCTGTGATACTTCAAAGTGAAAAATAACATCTCTCTGTTTCAACAGATTGAACTTGATTTCAACATATTAAATTTGCGAAACCTTTAATATGGAAAAATCATTAAGAACATTTTAACCTGTTGATTCTGCGATTCAATCAATTAAAATTTTGACAGCATATGAACATTCCTATTTTAAGTGATTTTAACAGATTGAAAAACTCAGTTTGTTCTTTTAATGCTAAAAGGTTGGTTTTTCATGCAGTAAAATAAGTTCAATGAGATGCATCAATGAGGTGCTTATCACAAGATCTATTGAACTATCGAGAGATTAAATTCTAAACCTATAACCTATCTATCTACACACCCACAAAATAAACTCTCTAAACTCTATATGTCTTCATCAAATCCAACAAGTGCTTCAATCTCCCCCTATTTGATGGAGACAAATAACCACTGCACCTGCACAAAGAAATAACAGAACAGAGACATATATGATTTTGTGATGTGTGTGTAGTGTCAGTTATAAGCAAATACTTCTCCCCCTATTTGACTTCATCAAACAGTGTTTTAATTACAGTCCAAAAGTACCGCGTAGGTACAAAAAAAAAACAAAAGAAACAAGTGAACAAATGCATTAAAACGAAACTTCATGCATCACCATCCCAGGGACCCTGATTGAATTGGAGGTCTCCAATCCTGTTGAAGATATCCTCCAGTTGATTATCAATATGCTGAAATCTGGCAATGGAGTCTTCATAGAGTCGATGCTGACGAGTTTGCAGAGCAAATGTCATCTCCATGTGCCTTCGCTGATTTGTTTGCATTTCATTCATTTGATGCAACATAGTCCGTTCGAATTGCGAAAGAGGCGTGCCACGGTCAGGTTGTGCAATATAAGGAATCATTTCCATTGGAGACTATTCTTCCATGACATCTTCCATAGGATCTGTATGCCTTGCTTCAGCAGTACTCGGTTCACCAGTATTCACATCTTCTTCCTCTTCTTCTTCTTCTTCTTCTTTCCCAGCTTCTTCTTTCGAAATCCAATCACCATCAATCTTGATGAATCCCATTTTATGAAGGATGGAGTTGTTAATCTCATTTGTGGGGCGAATGGTTTCAGCCAATTCTCCTTCCAAGTCAACACCAAAATGAGTTAGAAATTTAGAAATCAAGATTGCATAAGGAAACCTAAAATCACTTAGCCTTTTTGCTTTGATCATATGGTCCTTGATGACAAATACCCAGTTTACTCTGATTCTGTGATGGATACAGTACATCAACACTAAATCTCCTTCATTTAGTACTGCATGATTGCTCCCCCTGGGAGTAATCTGCCATGCCACTAAAAATGCAAGAACTCTTTCTTCAAGTTTCAACTTTCCAGTGTTGAAGGAACTCACAGAGTCACGCTTATTTCTCAAACACGAGCGAAAGTATTGAACTTTGTTGAATTCGTCCACATCAGAGGTATATCCTTTAGTGACTTTCACTCCTTCATCCTTGAGTCCAGCAACATCTTTCCAGACTGTGGGAATAACCTCTATTTCCACTCCTTTAACTTGAGTTCTGAGTGTAGAGCCTTCAAATGACAGATTAGTGAAGAAAACTTTGATGAGGTCAGGATAGATTTTACCATTGAGCTCAAGGAACTTCTGAAGCTTCTGGTGTCGCAGCAGCTTCCGAACACCTCTGAATCCTTCAGTATCCAACCACGAGAATTTCATAACCTTGGGAATATTAATTTGTTTCCTGCTCATTTCGTGAATGAATAAGTCCATCTTTTCTTGGTTCCCATTGAACCATGATTCAATCGGCCCTCCTCCTGAGGTTCCTTGCACAGCAGTTGAGGATTCTCCTTTGCTGGACTTCTTCCTCCCGGATTTGGTGCGCTTCAACATTTTGTTTTGAGAGATGAACCGAAAAATAGAGAAGAGAGAATTTCAAGGAGAGAGTACAAGATTTTTGAATCAATATTTCATGCTAAGAGGAAATGAGACTCTTCATCTGCTTTGAATAGTCAGTTTTGTCTTTTTGTGAATTACTACAGTTCTGCTCCATGCATCAGAGAGGGTAAAGGCAGAGAGAGAAAGAGAGAGTTGTTACTGCTACACTCGAGTACCTTCACATCTGATTTCCAATCACAGTCATTCAGCTTTTATTGGATAAATATTGTATTAAAGAGAGTAGCTGAAGTTGTTCCCAGTTGTAAAGGCACTCAACTCATTTTGCAATAAGTGATTAGAGGCAACGCATCCACTACTAACCCTAGAAGAAATTAACCAATTGATTTTCCATAAAATCAATTGATTTTCAATTACAGATGTATATGCAGATCACCACAAGTAAAATAAATCGATTGAATCGAAGATTTAATCGATTGATTTGTAAAAGTAAAACATGTAGAGTATCAAAAGTGAATTAAATCGATTGAATCGAAGATTTAATCGATTGTTTTGTAAAAGAAAAGCATGCAGAGCAACAGAGTTAGTGAAATAAATCGATTAAAAACTTATTTAATTGATTAAACTGGTAATACATCATGAACAGAGATTGAGAATCAGGAAATCAACAGATTATTTCGCAATTTCAATCGATAAAAATACATAATTTCAGAATTTTCAGTCAATTTAATCGATTGAACATGTTATCAACCTATTAAAAAGCACAATATCATAATAAAGAATCAATTATTCAATACTAGATATATCCAGAATTCCTAATTCAGTTCTAAGCATATTAAGTCTATCTCTAGGGAGTGGTTTGGTGAACAAGTCAGCTAATTATTTCTCAGCTTCAATGAATAAAATTTCACAATCACCCCTAGATACATGTTCTCTAATAAAGTGATGTCTAATTTCAATATGATTAGTTAAA
>OY731406.1:18681892-18708222 GCA_963425845.1 Sphenostylis stenocarpa
GCGTCTTTAGGCATAAGCCGAGCGTTCTAAATCTTCTTAAGAATCCCTCCGAGGCATTTCCGGAGTTTGCGAGAGTTGTAGAGTGAAGGGTAGCCAAAACGCACCCTCTCTTTTAAAGAGAATATATAAAGCTTGCTTTGGAGGTGCACATTCTCTCCTTCTAATTTTACCGCTTTTATTTTAAATCTATGCAATAAATATTAGGGCCATGTAGTCATAATTTAAATACCGCATAATAAAAGGGTAAAAACGCTATTTTCCAGTTTTAATTATTTAAATTAGCCAGCCTATCATAGGGAACCCGAAAGGGCGTCGTAAAGGGACTAATACTCCCTTTACACGTAACTAACTCCCTTACCCAACTCTGGTTCTAATGACCAAAGTTGGTTTTCAAAACCAACGCCTTTTTAAACCCCTTTTCCAATGTTTATGGTAAAAACATCGGTGGCGACTCCATAGAACCCAAAATAAATAAGTCCTTGGGTTAGCCCGGTTATCGGACAACTCAAGGACACTTTTCGAAAACCTCGTCTCTAGGTTAGCCCGGTCATCGGACAGCCTAAAAACGTTGTAACCACCAATAAAAAATGCGAAAATCAAAAAGAGTCGAAAAACCATCGCGTCGCTCCGACCGACCATCTCTCTTTTGAGACGGCGGCGACAGATGGCGACTCCACTGGGGAAGCCTAGAGAGTTGATCCCATTTAGTGATGGGCTGGCTTAAAAATAAATTAAACCAAGAAAGTGGCGCTTTTACCCTACCTTGTATTATAACATGCTTTATTGTTTGGCTTTCAAATAACTGTTGCTTGTTTATACTTACGCATTTGATTGAAATATAAATTGCACACAAAACCCTTGCACACTACAGTTCCCTCTATACTCGGGGGCAAGTGAGATAACCATAGGGAGTGGGTGGCAGGTACGGTTCGCTGCAGTTAGGGCCTTGTGCCCACCAGTGTGATCGGAAACCACCACTCAAGGTGATAACCTTCCTCTTTTGGAAACAAGACCGACTCTGGCCTTAGTGCTGAGCATGGTTGGACGGCTGGAGAGTGGGGACCCTATAATGGGGGCACCTTGGGGGCCTTAGCCTGGTGAGAACAGTTAGAACCTACCCTAACCAATGCACTTTTCTGCAGGAGAACCCTACCTCGTGATAAAAAACGAAATCTCGCCGGTTCGGGGATGATCAAATTGTGTGTGCATATGATTGTTGCATTTGTATGTTGCATAGCATAAACAAACAACAGAACAAAATCACAAAAAAAAATATTTCACAAATAAACACCCTTATCTTGGACAGTCTGCCTTTTAGCTAGCCTGGTTTCAGGTTATTTGTAAGCTAAGTAGCCACGCAGTTCCGACAGAAGAGATAAGGGACGCTAAATATTCTTTCGCATAAAGCCATATTTTATCTCGGACAGTCTGCCTTTTAGCTAGCCTTGTTTCATGTTCTTTGTAAGCTAAGTAGCCACGCAGTTCCGACAGAAGAGATAAAAGGCTATAAAACATATACAAATAAAAATCAAGTCAATACTAGAAAATAAATAAATAAGCTTTTGACAAAGTTGTATCATTCATATTACATCATAACATGAGAAGAGAAAAACTAAGAGAGAAAATAAAAAGTAAGAACACATCCGGCATCATTTAAAAATCTCTCATACATGTGCATATTCATGTTGATTCAAACACTCAACATGCATTAATAAAAGTTCTTTCGGGCATTCTAGAAAGTGGCTGGTCCTCTACCTGTCCGCACCCGAGCACAAAAGGCTAAGGCAATGGAGAATTTGGAAGAGCAAAATCGGAAGCTCGCTGCAGAAGTCAATACCCTCCGGGAGCAGGTAGCCCAATTAATGGAGGTCATACGCCAAGGGCAGAGCAAGGGCGACGAAGGCCAAGCTGAAAACGCCCCTCCCCACCACGAAGAAGAAGAAGAAGAAGAATATTTCTTCGGCGGGAAGGATGCTAAGACTACACGCATCCTTACCCCAGAAGTGTCTAAACAACAACTCTCCACTCTGGAGGAGAGGCTGAAGGCAGTCGAAGGGCATAACTTCGACGTCAAGGAGGTGGCCGACATGTGCCTAGTGAAGAACATCCACTTCCCTCCCAAATTCAAAATCCCGGACTTCCCCAAGTACGCCGGGATGACCTGCCCAAAGAACCATCTTACGATGTATTGTCGTAAGATGGCCGCCCATGCTGACAACAAAAAACTCCTGATCCACTGCTTCCAGGAGAGTTTGGCGGACACAGCGCTCAACTGGTACATGCAGTTAGAGAGAGGGCAGGTCCAGAACTGGAAACAGTTGGCAGACGCTTTTCTCCGTCGTTACCGATACAACATTGATCTGACCCCTGATAGGTCAGATCTCAGAACTCTGAGCAAAAGGAGCGACGAACCCTTTAAAGCATATGCCCAGAGATGGAGGGAGATGGCCGCCCAAATAGAGCCTCCTTTGACGGATAAGGAGACAGTGGCTATGTTTATCGATTCACTGACTGGAGCGTACTACGACAAGGCAATAGCCAGTACCTCCAACCTCTTCGCGGACATAGTCACTGTAGGCGAGAGAGTGGAGCAAGGACTGAGGAGCGGGAAGATCGCACAGTCTTCCCAAGCTGGTGTCTCCTTCAGGAAGCCTGCTGGTAAGAAGAAGGATGAATCTGTGCACGCCATCAACTTCGCCACCCCTTCTTCTACCCCACAAACGCCCAAGCAGCCCCGCAAGAAGGAAAGGAAGTCCACTCCCATCTCCACTTCCTATGGACTGCTGCTGCCTCAGCTGTTGGAGGCTAAGCTCCTGACCTGTGCTCCTCCCAAGAAGCAATTGGAGCCTCCCTACCCTGAATGGTATAAGCCAAATGAGAAATGCGCTTACCACTCAGGGGCACCCGGGCACTCTATAGAAAACTGCTTGACCCTCAAGTATAGGGTTCAAGAATTGATTGACGCTGGGTGGATAACTTTCGATGCCTCCGCTTCCGATGTTGACGTCAAGCCTTTGTCCAAGCCGGAGTAGCAAAAAGGGGAGGACTAGGAGGATCAGCCCTTAGGGCTTCTTATTTTTAAAACTTTTTTCATATCTCCTGCGGTCCCCGCCCGTGGCTGCAGGAATCTCGATTAAAAGGGCTTGTAAATATATCTTCATGTTTTAATACAAGAGGCATCTTTGTCAACATTCATTTCATTCATTTCTTTTCCCTCTTTTATTTATTATTCTTTCAAAAATAATTGAATAATAAAGTCTATGACTAAAACAGAACCTAAAATACATCATGTTTGTGGTTGATGAATCTCTGTGGACCCCGGAAACTGAAAGCGAATGGGTCGAGTCCGACAGTAAGCAGGAGACCATCTCTCCGGACATGCAAAGAATGCTAGAAAAAGAAACACGTATCATACGACCGCATCAAGAAGAGACAGAAACCATCAATCTGGGAGAAGGGGACGATGAGAAAAAGGTGAATATCGGTACCCAAATTGAAGGGAGCATAAGGGCAAAATTGTTACAGCTTCTGAAAGAGTATATTGACGTGTTCGCTTGGTCTTACCACGACATGCCTGGGCTTGACACGAGCATAGTGGAACACAGATTGCCACTGAAAGAGGGGTTCCGACATGTAAAGCAAAAGCTCAGAAGAATTAAACCCGACTGGTCCTTAATGATAAAGGAGGAGGTACAAAGGCAGTTGGATGCCAATTTCCTGGTAGTTTCCAAATACCCAGAATGGTTGGCCAACATAGTGCCCGTCATCAAAAAGACCGGGAAGGTCAGGGTCTGCGTGGATTACAGGGATCTCAATCGAGCAAGTCCGAAGGATGACTTTCCCCTACCACACATAGATACACTGGTAGACCATACCGCCACCAACACGCTGTATTCCTTCATGGACGGGTATGCGGGGTACAACCAAATCAAATTGGCTGTTGAGGATAGAGAAAAAACCTCCTTCATTACGCCATGGGGTACCTTTTGCTATCGGGTGATGCCGTTTGGGCTGAAAAATGCGGGGGCAACCTATCAAAGGGCTATGGTCACACTATTCCATGACATGATCCACAAGGAAATAGAAGTATATGTGGATGACATAATAGCCAAGTCCAGAAACGAAATGGACCACATTCAATATCTCCGGAAACTTTTTGATCGACTTCGAAAATATCAACTTAAGCTAAACCCGACAAAATGTACTTTCGGAGTACGATCAGGAAAACTCCTAGGGTTCATTGTCAGTGAAAGAGGTATCGAGGTGGACCCCGACAAAACAAAGGCAATTTTAGAAATGCCTCCACCAAAAACGGAAAAAGAGGTTAGAGGCTTTCTGGGCCGAATCAACTACATCACCCGCTTCGTCGCACAGTTAACAGACAAATGTATACCCATCTTCAAACTGTTGCGCAAGAATCAGCCAACGGTGTGGAACGAAGAATTCCAACAGGCGTTTGATAAAATCAAAACCTGTTTAACCAATCCACCAATATTGGTACCACCTGTTGAAGGGAGACCTCTGATCCTATATTTGACAGTTCTCGAAGAATCCATGGGATGCATGCTCGGTCAACAAGACGAAACTGGGAAGAAAGAGCGAGCCATCTATTATCTTAGTAAAAAATTCTTAGACTACGAAACCCGTTATACACCATTAGAAAAAACCTGTTGCGCATTGGTGTGGGTCACTCAACGTCTTCGTCAATACATGGCACGACATACAACGTGGTTGGTCTCCAAAATGGACCCAATCAAATACCTCTTTGAGAAACCCATTCTGACCGGAAGAATAGCTAGGTGGCAAGTACTCCTCTCGGAATTCGATATCATCCATGTCACCCAGAAAGCTATTAAAGGAAGCCCCCTGGCAGACTATTTAGCCCATGGATCAACCAACGAATATCAGTCCCTGCAAGACGATTTTCCCGATGAGCACATCATGCACATCGAACACGAAGAGACCAAAGAAGAAGCATGGACCATGTTTTTCGATGGAGCTTCAAACATGCTTGGACACGGGATAGGAGCAATTTTGATATCCCCCGAAAGGAAACACATCCCTGTAACGGCCAGGCTAAATTTTGATTGTACCAACAACATGGCCGAATACGAAGCATGCGCATTGGGAGTCCAAGCAACTTTAGATCATGGGGTTACTAAGCTCAAAATATTCGGTGATTCATCCATTGTCATCTACCAACTTAAAGGTGAATGGGAAACTCGAAACTCCAAATTAATCCCATATCTAGAATATATCCGTGATTTGGTCTCAAGAATGGAAAACGTCACCTTCCAGTATATTCCTAGGGAGGATAACCAATTTGCTGACGCCCTCGCCACTTTATCGTCCATGATTGCTCTGGGCCAAGAACATGAGATGCCCATTATCCAAATTAAGCTACATGACAAACAAGCTTTCTGTATGGCAGCAAACGGCGAGCGCGACCAAAATCCCTGGTACCATGACATCAAATAGTACCTCATGAAGGGAGAATATCCGGAAGGAATAAGTGACAATGATAAGCGGACCATTCGAAAAAGGGCAGTAGGGTTCACGTCGATTGAAGGGACCCTCTACAAGAAAAGTCTCGATTCCACCCTTTTAAGGTGTGTAGACCAGGAAGAGGCCCAAACCTTGATAAAAGAAATTCACAAGGGGACTTTCGGAACACACGCACCCGGGTATGTCATGGCAAAGAAAATCCTTAGGACAGGATACTATTGGTCTACGATGGAAGCTGATTGTCACCAATATGCCAAGAAATGTCATAAATGCCAAGTATATGCCGATAACATTCATGTGCCGCCCGCACCTCTCAGTAACTTGGCTACACCATGGCCATTCTCTATGTGGGGCATGGATGTCATCGGACCCATCGAACCCAAAGTGTCCAACGGTCATCGCTTCATATTGGTGGCAATCGACTATTTCACCAAGTGGGTTGAGGCAGCATCATATGCGCATGTAACTCGGAAAGTGGTGACCACCTTCATCAGGAAAAACATCATATGTCGGTACGGTGTCCCTCATAGGCTCATTACCGATAATGGGACCAACCTCAACAATAAAATGATGGAGGAACTTTGTCAGGACTTCAAAATTCAACACCACAATTCCTCTCCGTACCGACCAAAGATGAATGGTGCAGTGGAGGCAGCCAATAAGAATATCAAGAAAATCATCCAGAAAATGGTGGTAACCTATAAAGATTGGCATGAGATGCTCCCCTTTGACCTACATGGCTACCGAACATCAGTGCGGACCTCCACAGGGGCTACTCCATTTTCCCTCGTATACGGAATGGAGGCCGTACTACCAGTAGAGGTTGAAATACCCTCCCTAAGATTCATTATGGAGGCCAAACTAACAGAAGCCGAATGGATCCAAAACCGCTATGATCAGTTAAACCTAATTGAAGAAAAAAGGTTGGACGCCATATGCCGGGGGCAAGCTTATCAAAGAAAGATCAAGAAAGCCTATGACAAGAAGGTTAATCTCCGCACCTTCCAAGAGGGAGATTTAGTGGTAAAGAAACTACTCCCAGCACAGAAAGACAAAATCGGGAAATGGACAGCCAACTACGAAGGACCATTCGTAGTCAAACGAGCCTTCTCAGGAGGAGCCCTTATCCTCACCAACATGGACGGAGAAGAGCTTCGACATCCCGTCAACTCAGATGCGGTAAAGAAATACTACGCCTAAAGACATTGCTCATGACCCGTCAAGATGAAAACTCGTAAAGAGCATCCTGGGCAAAAGATAGGGTCTATATTCCTCGCTAGGATACGTCCTAGGCAAAAATTAGAGGTTCAAAAAAAAAAAAAACAGCAACAACAAAAAAAGAGAGCAATGATTACCTTAGCTGAAAACCACAAAGGCAACTAAGGTAATACTTCCACAAAAGCAAACAGTATTCGCATAGTCTTCACTCCGGGTTTGAGCATCTCAATTGAAGCGGCCAGGGAAAACAGAGAAACAAAAATCACGGGCATGATTGTTGTAGCCTATACAGCTTAGCCAACCTCGGCCAGCCCTGCTTACAAATTCCTTTGTAAAACTCTCATGTAAAAAATAAACCATTTGTTTATATCAATAAAATCGTCTTTCTTCTCTTTACCTACTTGCAAAATGCCTCTGTATTAGTGAAACATGAGCATGCATAAGAACAAGTAATATGAAAAAGCATAAAAGAAAGGGAAAGATCAAGGTAAACAGACGCCTGCTGGGATAATCTTAGGCGAAAATAAGGGCAGCTCGCTAGATCGAAAACCCGCAAAGGGCGGTCTAGGAAAAAGATAGGGCATTCATTAAAAGAAAAAGAGCCCGCCAAGATAACCCAGGCAAAAATTAAGGCAAGCCCGCTAGATCGAAATCCCGCAAAGGGCGGTCTAAGGCAAATGATAGGGCCAAAACAATAATCACGGGTAATGGAAAAAGGGAAGTACCAGTCATTTTCTAGATGCCCACGACTGAAACAAATTGCATAAGAAGCATCCACACACAAGTAGTTGCACCAATATAACTTTGTCGAAAGTAAAACAAAAACTTTAAGACAAAAAAAAAAAAAAAAAACACAGAAAACATTCATGCCTGCATTCATAAAGAACAAACCAAAAAGGTATCCCGGTAAGACATTACCGATTTTATGCCTCAACCAAAAATCTCTTTGCCTTCTTTTACTAAAGCCAGCGTAACAAAAAAAAAGCTTAAAAAGAAAAAAGGCACACGCTCAATAAAAAGCCAAAAATCCAGAATCGCGAGAAAAAAGAAATAAAACCGCGAGAAAAAGGCAGGATAAAAGTTAAAACTACCTTGACCAATAAAATCCCGACTACCAAACAAAAGCCGAACACAAAGAGAAATAACCCGACCAGCCAGCAAGAGTTGGATAACCACCACAAAAAGTCAAAAGCAAGAATCCCCAGCAAGCAACAAAGCTGGATGAACACCAACAGAATCCCCGGCACAGACCGGACGACCAAACCAAAACAAAGAAAGTACATCTCAACAGCGGCGCATGGGCCACCTGAACTGTAAGCCGCCATTACCACCCTGATGGGGGGTTCATACCCATCCGGTCCCACACAACGGACCGTACCACCCCGATGGGGGGTTCATACCCATCCCGGTCCCACACAACGGACCGTACCACCCCGATGGGGGTTCATACCCATCCGATCCCACAAAACGGACCGTACCACCCCGATGGGGGTTCATACCCATCCGGTCCCACACAACGGACCGTACCACCCCGATGGGGGCTCGTACCCATCCGGTCCCACACAACGGGCTGTCATTACCACCCTGATGGGGGGTTCATACCCATCCGGTCCCACACAACGGACCATACCACCCTGATGGGGGGCTCGTACCCATCCGGTCCCACACAACGGGCTGTCATTACCACCCTGATGGGGGGTTCATACCCATCCGGTCCCACACAACGGACCGTACCACCCTGATGGGGGGTTCATACCCATCCGGTCCCACACAACGGGCTGTCATTACCAGCCTGATGGGGGGTTCATACCCATCCGGTCCCACACAACGGACCGTACCAGCCTGATGGGGGGTTCATACCCATCCAGTCCCACACAACGGACTGCAACTACCAGCCTGATGGGGGGTTTATACTCATCAACCGAAGGATCGGCTACGTCAGGAGTAGTATCCGGAGGTTCTACCACGTGTCAACCAAAGGGATCGGCTACGTCAGAAGTAGTATCCTGGAGGCGCACAAACACAACATCTCCCCAGAGGATCACCTGCCGCAAGACGGGACGTCCGAAGGGTAGCCGGGCAAGAGGGTCAACTCCTTTACCTTCCTGTCTACCTGTCTGGCACAACAAGCCAACAGTCGACTAGTCGGGTAAAGGGGGGGCAGCTGTAGACCCCAAATCTTGCCCGGCCTCAGAATAAAGTCAGAAAGCTTCCTATTTGAAGACGGCCAAAGCCTAACAAGCCACTAGGAGAGACTATTAGGCCCCCGTATTAAGATAGGAGGGTTTTTTGGCCCGAAAAATAAAGTTTCTCGCCCTGAAGGGACGAGACCGCCGTCTGGAAGGACCAGACCGCCGTCTCGTCTCAACGCCAGGACGAGACCGCCGTCTCGACTTTCCAGACGGCGGTCTCGATTCCTGCAAAGGTCGAGACGGCGGTCTGGATTTTCCAGACGGCGGTCTCGATTTCTGCCAAGTCGAGACGGCGGTCTGGGTTATCCAGACGGCGGTCTCGACTCTCCGCCTAGGCGAGACGGCGGTCTGGATTTTCCAGACGACGGTCTCGACCCCTGTCAGAGGAAACGGCGGTCTCGACCTGTTAGGCACGAAAAACTATAAATAGGGGCTCTCCCCCCCTCATTTCGACACACACCAACAGTAGCTCTCCCTTCTCTCTAGAGTTTCTCTCTCTAAGAATCCCTCCGAGGCATTTTCGGAGTTTCTGAGCGTCTTTAGGCATAAACTGAGCATTCTAAATCTTCTTAAGAATCCCTCCGAGGCATTTCCGGAGTTTCTGAGAGTTGTAGAGTGAAGGGTAGCCAAAACGCACCCTCTCTTTTAAAGAGAATATATAAAGCTTGCTTTGGAGGTGCACATTTTCTCCTTCTAATTTTACCGCTTTTATTTTAAATCTATGCAATAAATATTAGGGCCATGTAGTCATAATTTAAATACCGCATAATAAAAGGGTAAAAACGCTATTTTCCAGTTTAATTATTTAAATTAGCCAGCCTATCATAGGGAACCCGAAAGGGGCGTCGTAAAGGGACTAATACTCCCTTTACACGTAACTAACTCCCTTACCCAACTCTGGTTCTAATGACCAAAGTTGGTTTTCGAAAACCAACGCCTTTTTAAACCCCTTTTCCGATGTTTATGGTAAAAACATCGGTGGCGACTCCATAGAACCCAAAATAAATAAGTCCTTGGGTTAGCCCGGTTATCGGACAACTCAAGGACACTTTTCGAAAACCTCGTCTCTAGGTTAGCCCGGTCATCGGACAACCTAAAAACGTTGTAACCACCAATAAAAAATGTGAAAATAAAAAAAGAGTCAAAAAACCATCGCGTCGCTCCGACCGACCATCTCTCTTTTGAGACGGCGGCGACAGGGCTTTTGCCTTATCTTTTGCCTAGACCGTTCTTTTGGGGTTTCCGATCTAGTAGGCTACCCTAGTTTTTTCCTAAGAATATCCTAGCAGGATTTTATTCCTTTATTATTATTTTTTATGATTCCTTTTTTTTTAGATGCATGCTTAATCTTTGATTAAAGGTCTTTGCGCATATTTATGATTTATCAATAAAGAGGCATTTCCATAAAATTTGGTCAAGAGAAAGGAAATGAAAAGGAATTTTATTGATAAATGAGCAAAAGTTTTATTTCTTTTATAGAAGGATTTCAAAAAGTATTTAGAAGAATGGGTGGTCAGGGTTGGCTATACTGTATAGGCTTAAACAGTCATGTCCATGATATCTGCCCCCTGGTTCTCCTAATTACTTCAGTTGAGATGCCTGAGCTCAGAGTGAAGACTATGCGATCGCTTGCTTCGGAAGAATGTTACTTTAGCCGCCTTTTCGGTTTTCGACTAAAGTAACCATTGCTCTTAGTTTCTTTTTTTTATTTATTTATTTTTTTACCTCTACTTTTTGCCTAGGACGTATCCTAGCGAGGGATATAGACCCTATCTTTTGCCCAGGGATGCCCTTTGTGGGTTTTCATTCCTGACGGGTCATGAGCAATGTCTTCAAGCATAATACTTCTTTACCGCATCAGAATTGATCGGGTATCGAAGTTCCTCTCCATCCATATTAGTGAGGATAAGTGCCCCTCGTGAGAAAGCTCGCTTGACCACAAAGGGTCCTTCGTAATTTGCTGCCCATTTTCCAATTTTATCCTTCTGGGCTGGAAGCAATTTCTTTATCACTAGATCTCCTTCTTGATAAGTATGAGGGTGGACCTTTTTATCATAAGCATTTTTTATCTTCTTTTGATAGGCTTGTCCATGACATATAGCGTTCAACCGCTTTTCATCGATAAGGTTTAATTGATCGTATCCACTTTGAACCCATTCGGCTTCTGTTACTTTTGCTTCCATTATAATTCGCAGGGAAGGTATTTCAACCTCTATTGGCAATACGACCTCCATTCCATATACGAGGGAAAATGGAGTAGCTCCTGTTGAGGTTCGTACAGACGTTCGATAACCATGAAGAGCAAAAGGCAACATTTCATGCCAATCCCTATAGGTTTTAACCATCTTTTGAACAATCTTCTTGATGTTTTTATTAGCTGCTTCTACTGCGCCATTCATTTTGGGCCGGTAGGGAGAGGAATTATGGTGTTGAATTTTGAAATCTTGACATAATTCCTCCATCATCTTGTTATTCAAGTTGGTTCCATTATCAGTAATAAGACGATGTGGGGTGCCATATCGACATATGATATTTTTCTTAACAAAGGTGACCACTACCTTTTTAGTCACATGTGCATAAGATGCAGCTTCTACCCATTTAGTAAAGTAATCGATAGCCACCAAAATGAATCGATGGCCATTGGATGCCTTAGGCTCAATAGGTCCGATAACATCCATGCCCCACATAGCAAATGGCCAAGGGATAGCCATAACATTGAGAGGTACTGGTGGAACATGTACATTGTCCGCATGTACCTGACACTTGTGACATTTTCTGGCATATTGACAGTCCTTTTCCATTGTGGACCAAAAGTATCCTGCCCTGAGGATTTTCCTAGCCATGATATGCCCTGGTGCATGAGTCTCGAAGGTTCCTTCATGTATTTCTTTAATCAATTTCTGCGATTCTTCGAGATTGACGCATCTTAACAAAGTGGAATCAAAATTCTTTTTATAAAGGGTTTCTCCTATCAACATAAACCCTATGGCCCTTTTCCGAATGATCCTTTTGTCATTGTCATTGATTCCCTTGGGGTATTCACCCTTTATCAAGTATCGCCTTATGTCATGATACCAAGGGTTTTCGTCTTTTTCACTGTCCACCGTCATACAAAAGGCTTGTTTATCGTGCCTTTTGACTTGGATGATGGGCATCTCATGTTCTTGTCCTAATACGAACATGGATGATAATGTTGCCAATGCATCTGCAATCTGGTTATCTTCCCGAGGGATGTACTCAAAACTGATGTTTTCCATTTTTGAAGTCATATTATGGATGTGCTCCAGATAAGGGATTAACTTGGAATTTCTAGTTTCCCATTCACCTTTGAGCTGGTAAATAACAAGGGATGAGTCACCGAATACTTTGAGTTTAGTCACCCCATGATCCAGAGCTGTTTGAATACCTAGAGCACAGGCTTCGTATTTTGCCATATTGTTTGTGCAATCAAAGTTTAATCTGGCTGTTACTGGGATATACTTCTTTTCAGGAGATATTAAAATAGCTCCAATCCCATGTTCCAGTAAGTTTGAAGCTCCATCGAAAAACATGATCCACTTATTATCTTCACATTCTTCATGTTGGATATGCATTATGTGCTCATCTGGAAAATCATCTTGGAGGGATTGATATTCGTCAGTTGGCCCATGTGCCATATATTCTGCTAAAGGACTGCCTTTAATAGCTTTCTGAGTGACATGAATAATGTCGAATTCTGAGAGGAGTACACGCCACCGGCTATCCTTCGGTCAAGATGGGTTTTTCAAACAGGTATTTGATTGGGTCCATTTTAGAAATCAACCAAGTTGTGTGTCGACCATATATTGTTGAAGGCGCTGAGTTGCCCACACCAATGCACAATATGTTTTTTCGAGTGGTGTATAACGGGTCTCATAATTTAGAAATTTTTTACTGAGGTAATATATGGCTTGCTCTTTTTTTACCCGTATCATCTTGTTGATCGAGCAGCATCCCATGGATTCGTCGAGTACTGAAAGGTAAAGAATCAAGGGCTTTCCTTCCACAGGTGGTACCAATACTGGTGGATTAGTTAGGCACGTTTTGATTTTTTCGAAAGCTTGTTGACATTCATCATTCCAAACTTTCGGTTGGTTTTTACACAATAACTTGAATATGGGCGTACACTTGTCTGTTAATTGCACGATGAACCGTGCAATGTAGTTTATTCCGCCCAAGAACCCTCTGACTTCTTTTTCTGTTCTTGGTGGGGGCATTTCTATGATTTCCTTTGTTTTATCAGGGTCTACCTCAATTCCTTTTTTACTTACAATAAACCCAAGGAGTGTTCCTGATCGTACTCCGAATGTGTATTTAGCAGGGTTAAGCTTAATCTGGTACTTCCGAAGCCGATTGAATAACTTCTTTAAGTATTGGAGGTGATCTATTTCGTTTTTGGACTTGGCGATCATATCATCCACATATACTTTGATTTCTTTGTGGATCATATCATGAAATAATGTAACCATAGCCCTTTGATAAGTAGCCCCTGCATTCTTAAGTCCAAAAGGCATTACTATATAACAGAATGTACCCCACGACGTAATGAAGGACGTTTTTTCTCTATCTTCAACAGCCAATTTAATTTGGTTATACCCTGCATATCCATCCATGAAAGAATAGAGAGTATTTGTAGCGGTATGATCTACCAGCATATCAATATGTGGTAAGGGAAAATCATCCTTTGGGCTTGCACGATTTAAGTCCCTGTAATATACGCATACTCTGATTTTTCCATTTTTCTTTATAACCGGCACGATGTTTGCCAACCATTCAGGGTATTTTGACACGATTAGAAAATTGGCTTCCAACTGTTTTTCTATTTCTTCCTTAATTTTCAAGGACCATTCTGGCTTTACTCTTCTGAGCTTCTGCTTAACAGGCCAAAATCCCTCTTTTAGTGGCAATCTATGCTCCACTATACTTTCATCAATTTCAGGCATATCATGGTAGGACCATGTGAATACGTCCACATATTCTCTTAATAATTGTATTAGTCTTTCCCTGACATCATCATCAATTTGGGTACCAATATTTACTTCTTTCTTGTTATCTTCTTGTCCCAAATTGATGGCCTCAGTTTTCTCCTGATGGGGCTGTATTGATTGAGCTTCTTTTTCTAACAGTCTTTGCATGTCCGGGGAAATGGTCCCCTCCTCACTGTCTGACTCAATCCATTCGCCTTCGGCTTTCGGATCTTCCAGAGAATTTTCAATCACAGACATGACTGTATGGTTATACTTAGTTTTAGATTTCTCTATTAAGTGTATAAGAGGGAAAAGAACGAAAGAGAATATGAATATTATGAAAAAAATGCCTCGTTGTATTGATAGAAGAAAATATTTACAGAGCCCATTTTAATAAAAAATCTCGTGATCATGGGCGGGATCACGAGAGATACATCGAAGCTTTTCGATATATTTTTTTTATTATATATTTTTTGTATTTATTTTTATTATTTTTTAGAGATGACAAAAAATGATGAGCCCTAATTTGCTGATCTTCCTTAGCCCATCCTTCATTCGGGTTTGGAAAGAGGCTGATCATCTACTTTTTGAGTAGATGTGTCAAAGGTAATCCATCCTGCCTCTATCAGATTCTGGACCTTGTGCTTTAAGGCCACACAGTTTTCAACGGAGTGTCCCGGAGATCCTGAATGGTAATCACAACTTTCATTAGATTTGTACCATTCTGGGTATGGTGGCTCCATTTTCTTGGGAGGGATGCGCACGAGGAGTTTGGCATCCAACAATTTCAAAAGCAGACTCCCATAGGAGGTTGGGATTGGAGAGAATTTCCTCTCTTGTCTGCGTGGCTTGGTTTGTTGTAAGGAAGAAGATGGAGTGGCAATATTGATTGCATTCACAGTTCCTTCCTTCTTCTTTCTGAAACCTTTTTTAATGTTTGGAGTAGAGGAATTGGAGGAAGTATGTTGTGTAATTCTTCCGCTTTTTAGCCCTTGCTCTACTCTTTCTCCTATAATTACCACATCTGCAAAGAGTGTTGATGTGTTCCCTATCATTTTGTCATAATAGGGACCAGTCAGAGAATTGATGAACATGGATGTGGTTTCCTTGTCGGATAGAGGAGGTTCTACTTGTGCTACCAATTCCCTCCATCTTTGGGCGTATGCCTTAAAGGATTCATCGTTTTTCTTGCTTAGCAATTGTAGATCTGCTCTTTCAGGGGTCAGATCAATATTATATTTATAGCGACAAAGAAAAGCATCTGCCAAATGTCTCCATGTTTGGACTTGCCCTCCTTGTAGTTGCATATACTAGTTTAGGGCTGATTCAGCTAAGCTCTCCTAAAAGCAATGGATCAGGAGTTTTTCATTGTCAGCATATGTAGCCATCTTACGACAGTACATCGTAAGATGGCTTTTGGGGCAAGTTAGTCCCATATATTTTGGGAAGTCCGGAGTTATGAATTTGTTAGGGAATTGGATGTTTTTAACGAGGCACATATCAGCCGCCTCTTTTACATCAAAGTTATGCCCCTCCATGGCTCTCAGCCTCTCTTCAAGAGCAGTAATTTGTTGCTTTGATACTTCCGGAGCATGAATATGTACTGCTCTTGTATCAGATTGGTCATGCTCATCCTGAGGTTCCTCTTCTTCTTCTTGGTGAGAGGTTTGTCCGCTTTGAGGACCCTCTTTATGGAGATTCTGTTGACGCATCATTTCCAACATTTGAGCCATTTGCTCTTTCAGCGTATTAAGCTCAGTGGTGAGCTTTCGGTTTTGTTCTTCTAGTTGCTCCATCTTTTTAGCTTTCTGAGCACGAGTGAGGACGGGCGGAAGACCAGCCACTTTCTAAATGATTTTAACAATTTTTATTATAGCTTTTTATTTCAAATGATTAGTGTGAAATAGATATGCTTTAGACAATAGCTTTGGTATCTTCTCAAAAGCCTATGTTTTAAGGGTACCATACCCGCCTTAATGTGCTAACTTCCTTTTTTCAAAGGTTGCCAACATACCTTAGCGCACTTATCTCTTCTAGGAAGGTGATAAATGCACTTGGGTCTCTTTCGCTATTGTCTAAGGATATCTAATAAATCCTAGAATGAATGTGTTTATGTATGAGAGACTTTATTATGATGATTTTTATGCATACTTTTCTTAGTGCATTTATTTTCTCTCTTGTTTTACCACTTATTCGATGATGTGGTATGAATGATACAACTTTGTCGAAAATCTTTTTATTGTAAAAGATATTTTTATGGCTTTAATTTGTTTTATATTTTTTATGACCCTTTATCTCTTCTGTCGGTCAACGTGGCTACTTAGCTTACAAAGAACCTGAAACCAGGCTAGCTTAACTGAAGACTGTCCGAGATAAAGTTGGTTTATTCTTATCACTTTTATGATTTTTAGGGTTTTTCACTATTTTGTTTGTTGTATGATTACCCTATGCTAATGCATCAATACAAATGCAGCAAATGAATGCACACACAATTCATACATCCACGAGCAGAGCCACGCTTATTTAATCACGAGGTAGGGTTTTCCTGCAGAAACGTGCTTGGTTTAGGTGGTTCTAAACTGTTCTCACCAAGGCCAAAGGTCCCCAAGGTGCCCCCATTATAGGGACCTCTCAATCTCTCAGTCCTCGGGTCATGCACGGAACTCCGTGTCGACATCCTTAGACCAAAAGAAGAGAGTTATCACTTGGAGTTGGTGGTTTCCGACAACGCTTGTAGCCCCGTGTGCCAACAAGCCGGTCGTATCTGCCACCCACTCCCTATAGGTATTCACTCTTGCCCCCGGGTATAGAGAGACTGTTGTGTGCAAGGGTTTTTGTGTGCAATTTATATTTCAAACAATACAGCAATTATTAAAGCCATACAATAAAACATATGGAAAAGGGTAAAGGCGTAATTTCAAATTTTCACTTAGTTTGAATTTTATTCGTCACTAAATGGGATCAACTTTCTAGCTTCCCCAGCGGATTCGCCATCTGTCGCCGCCGTCCGTTCCGACGTCCAGGGACATCTCGAACGTTTATGCGATCGGTCGCGAAAAGATGGTTAAGACTCGCGTTTTATGTTAAAATTATGTTCATTGCTTCCGAGGTGCTCAACAACTGAACTATCCTCTAATAAAAGCAAGGTTTTCGAAAAGGGGTTCTTATGGAGTCGCCACCAATGTTTTGACCGCAAACATTGGAAAAGAATAAAAAGGCGTTGATTTTAATAAAAACCAAACTTGACCATTATAACCAGAGTTAGGTAAGGGAGTTAGTTACGTGTGGGGAAGGTGTTAGCACCCTACAACGCCACTTTCGGGTTCCCTATGATGGATTAATTCATTTAAGTGAAGATTACAAGAAATTACGCGATTATCCTATTTTATTGCATAATATTAAAAATGGCTATCTACATGACTTTATTTCATATTGCATACATAAAGCAATAAATAAAGCAGTAAAAGAGAAGAGAAGTGAAAAGAACCTCCGTAGCAAGCTTTGTATTGCAAATCTTTGATCGTAAGGATGCGTTTTGGCAATCCCTCACTCTACAAAGACTCTCCTCTCCGAATACAAGATCGACTCGACTAAATTTTTACAGCAGAATCAAATGCTGGAATACAATTCCTTAACTGATTGTTACCTTATTAAGGCAATCAGAGAGTTCATTCGAAGTAGGGAGAGAAGACAAGTACTTGGAGTTGTTTGGTGTGTGAAAAAGTGGCAAATGAGCCTCCTATTTATAGTTTTCGCAGCCTGGCAATTTGGACGACCATCTGGGTTGGGACGGTCGTCTGGGTTCGGACGGCCATCTCAATTGAATATTCACCATTGGGATAACCATTTGAAGAGTGGGACGACCAGTCTCACTTGGGACGGCCGTCTCAACCTGTTTTGGCCAGCTTTTGTGTTCTGGGACCTCCGGGAAGCTTTCCTTTCTTTGTTCGGACGTCGGTTGATGCCGATAGACGCCCGTTGAAGCTTTATCTTCATATAGGAAGTCTTCTTTGGCTTTTATTGAGATGCCAGGAGAGCTTTATCATGTTATAGGAAGTCTCTTTAGCCTTTATTAAGAGGCCGGGCAAAATTAGGGGTCTACAGTACTCATCAAAAAGAAGATTCATACCTAGTGGGGGTAGGTACCCACAAGGGTCTAGCAAAATGCAGACTCATACCTAGTGAGGGTAAGTACTCACCAAAGCCTTATAAAAGAAGGCTCAAACCAGATAGGGGTTGGTACCTATCAAAAATATTTATCATCCGGAGGATCAGCAAACTTCAAGCGAAGGAGCATCTGAAGGACAACCGGGCAAAAAGGGTTAACTCCTTCCCCTACCAATTAACTTTGTCGACATATTAGGCCAACAAATTAAGCAGGTAGGTGAAGGGGGGGCAGCTGTAGACCCCTAATTTTGCCCGACCTCTCAATAAAGGCAAAGAAGACTTCCTATATGAAGATAAAGCTTGCCTGGCATCTCGACTTCTTATATGAAGATAAAGCTTCGATGGACGTCTATCGGCATCAATCGACGTCCGAATGAAGAAAGAAAAGCTTCCCGGGGTCCCAGAACACAAAATCTGGCAAAAACAGTCGAGATGACCGTCCCAAAAGTTGGGACGGTCGTCCCAGATGGCCCAAACGGCCGTCCCAAGTTCCAGACGGCCGTCCCACCTTGCTATGACGCTTGGGACGGCCGTCGCAAATCCCAGACGGCCGTCCCAACTTCCCCAGATGGTCGTCCCAGTTTTCCAAGCTCCAGACGACCGTCACAAGCTGTCAGGCTGCAAAAACTATAAATAGGAGGCTCATTTGCCACTTTTTCACACTCCAGACAACTCCAAACACTTGTCTTCTCTCCCTACTTCAAATGAACTCTCCGATTGCCTTAAAAAGGTAACAATCGGTTAAGGAATTGTATTCTAGCATTCGATTCTTCTTTAAAATTTAGTAGAGTCGATATTGTATTCGGAGAGGAAAGTCTTTGTAAGAGTGGGGGATTGCCAAAACGCATCCTCACAGTTAAAGATTCGTAATACAAAGCTTGCTACGGAGGTTCTTTTCAATTCTCTTCTCCTTTATTGCTTTATTTATTTCTTTATGTATGCAATATAAAATAAAATCATGTAGATAGCCATTTTTTAATATGATGCAATAAAATAGGGTAATAGCGTAATTTCTCGTAATCTTTACTTAATGAATGAATCCGTCATAGGGAACCCGAAAGGGGTGTCGTGGGGGTGCTTACTCAACTCTGGTTATAATGGCCAAGTTTGGTTTTTCTTAAAATCAACGCCTTTTTATCCTTTTCCAATGTTTACGGTCAAAACATTGGTGGCGACTCCATAAGAACCCCTTTTTGAAAACCTTGCTTTAATTAGAGGATAGTTCAGTTGTTGAGCACCTCGGAAGCAATGAACATATTTTAAACATAAAACGCGAGTCTAAACCATCTTTTTGCGACTGCTTGCATAAACGTTCGAGATGTCCCTAGACGTCGGAATGGACGGCGACGACATCCGTCACTAAATGGGATCAACTCTCTAGCTTCCCCAGTGGAGTCACCATCTGTAGCCGCTGTTCGTTCCGACTTCTAGGGACATCTCGAACGTTTATGCGAGCTATCGCGAAAAGATGGTTTAGACTCGCGTTTATTTAAAAATGTGATCATTGCTCCCGAGGTGCTCAACAACTGAACTATCCTCTAATAAAAGCAAGATTTTCGCAAAAAAGGTTCTTATGGAGTTGCCACCAATGTTTTGACCATAAACATTGGAAAAGGATAAAAAGGCGTTGACTTTAAGAAAAACCAAACTTGGCCATTATAACCAGAGTTAGGTAAGGGAGTTAGTTACGCGTGGGGAAGGTGTTAGCACCCCCCACGACGCCCCTTTCGGGTTCCCTATGACGGATTAATTCATAAAGTAAAGATTAAGAGAAATTACGCTATTACCCTATTTTATTATACAATATTAAAAAATGGCTATCTACATGATTCTATTTTCTATTGCATACATAAAGCAGTAAATAAAACAATAAAAGAGAAGAGAAGTTAAAAGAACCTCTGTAGCAAGCTTTTTATTACAAATCTTCAACTGTGAGGATGCGTTTTGGCAATCCCCCGCACTACAAAGACTCTCTTCCCCGAATACAGGACCGACACTACAAAAAATTTAAGAAGAATCGAATGCCGGAAGAAACTTCCTTAACCGATTGTTACCTTATAGGGAATCAGAGAGATCATTCGAAAGAGGGAGAGAAGAGAGGAGTGAGGTGTGTGTAAAAGTTGCAAATGAGGCCCTTATTTATAGTTTTTTCACTACCAGGACCTCGAGACAGCCGTCTGGGCTAGGATGACCGTCTGGGACATCGGGACAGCCATCTGGGAAGTGGGACAGCCGTCCTAAGTGAAAAAATGGGTTGGGACAGCCGTCTGGGAAGTGAGACAGCCGTCCCAAGTGTAAAAATGGGTTTGGGACAGCCGTCTGGGAAGTGGGATGGCCGTCCCAAACCCCCTGACAACATTTTCTAACCTTTTTCTTATTTTTATGAGTCCAGAAAGCTCTCCTATCCTCACATGGAGCCTAGTGAACATTACTAGTGGCCCAATGATGCCTTGTTCATCTTCGAACAGAGGATCTCTGACCTTTATTGAGAGCTGGGGCAAGATTTGGGGTCTACAATTACTGATAATGGGACCAACCTAAACAACAAGACGATGGAAGAATTATGCCAAGATTTCAAGATTCAACACCACAATTCCTCTCCATACCGACCTAAAATGAACCGTGCAGTGGAGGCAGCCAACAAAAACATCAAAAAGATAATCCAAAAGATGGTAATAACATACAAGGATTAGCATGAAATGCTACCGTTTGCCTTGCATGGATATCAGACTTCCGTACGGACCTCCACTGGGGCCACCCCGTTCTCCCTCGTTTATGGCATGGAGGCTATATTGCTAGTAGAAATTGAAATACCCTCCCTAAGAGTCATTATGGAAGCAAAGCTAACTGAAGCAGAATGGGTCCAGAATCGGTACGAGCAGCTTAACCTGATCAAAGAAAAACGACTGGATGCCATATGTCATGGGCAGGCCTATCAAAAGAAGATCAAGAAGGCTTACAATAAGAAGATAAATCCCCGCACTTTTCAAGAAGGGAATTTAGTAATAAAGAAACTGCTTCCTGCCCAGAAGGATAAACTTGGAAAATGGGCAGCAAACTACGAAGGACCCTTTATGGTCAAGCGAGCTTTCTCAGGTAGAGCCCTTATCCTCACTGACATGGACGGAGAAGAGCTTCAGCACCTGATCAAATCAGACGCGGTGAAAAAGTACTATGCTTGAAGACATTGCTCATGAACTGTCAGGACAGAAACTCGCAAAGAGCATCCTGGAAAAAATATAAGGTGCATATTCCTCGCTAGTGAAGCACTTGTTGGATTTGATGAAGACATATAGAGTTTAGAGAGTTTATTTTGTGGGTGTGTAGATAGATAGGTTATAGGTTTAGAATTTAATCTCTTGATAGTTCAATAGATCTTGTGATAAGCGCCTTTAAATGATGCATCTCATTGAACTTATTTTACTGCATGAAAAACCAACCTTTTAGCATTAAAAGAACAAACTGAGTTTTTCAATCTATTAAAATCACTTAAAATAGGAATGTTCATATGCTGTCAAAATTTTAATTGATTGAATCGCAGAATCAACAGGTTAAAATGTTCTTAATGATTTTTCCATATTAAAGGTTTCGCAAATTTAATCTGTTGAAATCAAGTTCAATCTGTTGAAACAGAGAGATGTTATTTTTCACTTTGAAGTATCACAAGATTTCAATCTGTTGAAATGAATTTTAATCTGTTGAAACAGAAAGATCATTTTTTCATTCTAAAGCATCACAGGATTTCAATCTATTGAAATATATTTTAATCTGTTGAAACAGAGAGCTATCATTTTTTCTAAACTGTTTCAATCCATTGAAAACTCGAAACAACCGATTGAATTAGCTTTTAAATGAAATCAATCGATTGAATCGTCATTTTAATCGATTGAAAAATACTCTGATCGATCACAACTCAATTCTGATCGATCATATCTGGTTCTGATCGGTCATAAAGTTATTCTGATCGGTCATCTGCGACACCAAGGCATTTTTACTGATTGAATCTAACAGTTTCTCACTTTTTACTCTATAAATACAGTTTTTGTTTCTCTGTTAAAAATACACAATCTGAAAATCATTTGAAAGCAATCTTAGAGCTATCATATTAGTGCCTTTCTTTGTGCATTCATAAAACTTTTCATATCATAAGGCGTTTAGATCAAGATTGTTGAAAGTTCATCAAGAGTGAAAGTTCTGAGTGGGAAATTGCTTCTGGACTCCTATATTGTTAAAGCTGCAATCCAGGTTTATTCTTTTCATACTTGTACAAAGGTTAAATTGTGTAGATTGGGTTTGAATCTACACTGATTACAGTAACTGGGTTTGGTTACTGGGTGGTGTCGCTGCCGTCCGTTCCGACGTCCAGGGACATCTGGAACGTTTATGCGAGCGGTCGTGAAAAGATGGTTAAGACTCGCGTTTTATGTTAAAATTATGTTCATTGCTTCCGAGGTGCTCAACAACTGAACTATCCTCTAATAAAAGCAAGGTTTTCGAAAAGGGGTTCTTATGGAGTCGCCACCAATGTTTTGACCATAAACATTGGAAAAGGATAAAAAGGCGTTGATTTTAATAAAAACCAAACTTGGCCATTATAACCAGAGTTAGGTAAGGGAGTTAGTTACGTGTGGGGAAGGTGTTAGCACCCCACAACGCCCCTTTTGGGTTCCCTATGACGGATTAATTCATTTAAGTAAAGATTATGAGAAATTACACGATTACCCTATTTTATTGCATAATGTTAAAAATGGCTATCTACATGATTTTATTTCATATTGCATACATAAAGCAATAAATAAAGCAGTAAAAGAGAAGAGAATTGAACAGAACCTCCGTAGCAAGCTTTGTATTACGAATCTTTAATCGTGAGGATGCTTTTTGGCAATCCTTCGCTCTACAAAGACTCTCCTCTCCAAATACAAGATCGACTCGACTCAATTTTACAGAAGAATCGAATGCTGGAATATGATTCCTTAACTGATTGTTACCTTATCAAGGCAATCAGAGAGTTCATTCGAAGAGGGAAGAGGATAGACAAGTACTGGGAGTTGTCTGGTGTCTGAAATAGTGGCAAATGGGTTGGGACGACCGTCCCAACTGCATGATTTATGAAGGCTGGGACCCCCTGAAAAGCTGGGACTGGCAGTCCCATTTGGGACGGCCGTCCCACTTGGCCAGGGAAGGTTGGGACGGCCGTCTCGACCTTGGGACGGCCGTCTCGACCTTGGGACGGCCGTCTCGACCTGTTTTGGCCAGCCTTTGTGTTCTGGGACCCCTGGGAAGCTTTCCTTTCTGTATTCGGACGTCGTTTGATGCCGATAAATGTCAGTTAAAGCTTTATCTTCATATAGGAAGTCTTCTTGGCCTTTATTGAGATGTCAGGCGAGCTTTGTCTTTGTTGTAGGAAGTCTCTTTAGCCTTTATAGAGAGACCGGGAAAAATTAGGGGTCTACAGCTGCCCCCCCCTTCACCTGCCTGACTAATATGTTGGCTTAACATGCCGAAAAAATTAGTTGGTAGGGGAAGGAGTTAACCCTTTTGCCTGGTTATCCTTTGGATGCTTCTTCGTTGATCCTTCGGATGATAAATATTTTTGATAGGTACCAACCCCTATCTGGTTTGAGCCTTACTTTATAAGGCTCTGGTGAGTACTTACTCTCACCCGGTATGAGTCTGTGTTTCACTAGACTCTTGTGGGTACCTACCCCCACTAGGTATGAACCTTGTTTTTGCAAGGTTTTGGTGAGTACCTACCCTCACCCGGTATGAGTTCGCATTTTGCTAAACTCTTGTGGGTACTTACTTCTGAGGTGCTCAACACTGAACTATCCTCTAATAGAAGTAAGGTCTTTGCAACCCGTTTTTTGGGAATGCTTAGGTGAGTATTTTACTCCACCTAATGTATTCTGCTAAGTTTTGATGAGTACCTACCCTCATCCGGTACAAGCCTTATTTTATAAGGCTTTGGTGGGTACCTACCCCCACCTGGTACGAATCTGCATTTTGCTAGATTCTGATGAGTACCTACCCTCATCCGGTATAAGCCTTATTTTATAAGGCTTTGGTGGGTACCTACCCCCACCTGGTACGAATCTGCCTTTTGCTAGATTCTGATGAGTACCTACCCTCATCCGGTATAAACCTTATTTTATAAGGTTTTGGTGGGTACCTACCCCCACCCAGTACGAATCTACATTTTTGCTAGATTCTGATGAGTACCTACCCTCATCTGGTATAAACCTCATTTTATAAGGCTTTGGTGGGTACCTACCCCCACCTGGTACGAATCTGCATTTTTGCTAGATTCTGATGAGTACCTACCCTCATCCGGTATAAACCTTATTTTATAAGGCTTTGGTGGGTACCTACCCCCACCCGGTACGAATCTACATTTTTGCTGGATTCTGATGAGTACCTACCCTCATCCGGTATAAACCTTATTTTATAAGGCTTTGGTGGGTACCTACCCCCACCCGGTACGAACCCTATTCCATAAGGCTCTTGTGGGTACCTACCCCCACCTGGTACGAACCTGCGTCTTGCAAGGCTCTAATGGGTACCTACCCCCACCCGGTACGAACCTGCGTCTTGCAAGGCTTTGATGGGTACCTACCCCCACCTGGTACGAACCTGCATCTTGCAAGGCTCTGATGGGTACCTACCCCCACCCGGTACGAACCTGCGTCTTGCAAGGCTCTGATGGGTACCTACCCCCACCCGGTACGAACCTGCGTCTTGCAAGGCTCTGATGGGTACCTACCCCCACCTGGTACGAACCTGCGTCTTGCAGGGCTCTAATGGGTACCTACCCCCACCCGGTACGAACCTGCGTCTTGCAAGGCTCTGATGAGTACCTACCCCCACTCGAGTACGAACCTGCGTCTTGCAAGGCTCGATGGGTACCTACCCCCACCCGGTACGAACTTGCGTCTTGCAAGGCTCGATGGGTACCTACCCCCACCCGGTACGAACCTACGTCTTGCAAGGCTCTGATGGGTACCTACCCCCACCTGGTACGAACCCTATTCTATAAGGCTCTTAGGATGCTCTTTTTTGGCATTCAGTCTTTTGATTGATGAGTACAAACCCTCATCTGCTTTTTGGATATGTGTTGGCGGCTTATTGTCTTTGATCATGCGTCTATTCCATGGGGAATGATTGACTTTTCTGTCTTTTCTTCTTTTTTAGTCATCCGGTTTTACCAGGGATTTCTTTGTTTTTGGCTTTTCTTGTTTAGCCGTCCGGCTTTGCCGTGGACTTCTTTGTTTTTGGCTTTTCTTGTTTAGCCATCTGGCTTTGCCGGGGATTTCTTTGTTTTTGCTGGGGATTTCTTTGTTTTTGGCTTTTCTTGTTTAGCCATCCGGCTTTGCCGAGGATTTCTTTGTTTTTTGTGGCTCTTGTTTTTAGGCAGTGTGCTTCAATAGTGGTGAAGGCTTTATCTTTTTTCGCCTCTGAATAGGCTGATGTTCTGCTTGAGGATATTTGTTCTTGATAATACCTCTGAGTAGGCAGATTTCCCGTTTCTTGGGGATATTGGCTCTTTGCTTGCCTCTGAGTAGGCATAGGCATTCTTGGGAGTGAAGGTTTTGCCTTTCACTGGGGATATTCATATTGGGTGTTTCAGATGATTAACTCCCTGAGGATATGAATTTGTATTTTGCCTTTTGTTGGTAGGCCTGCTGGGGATTTTCTTTTTGGTGATCCACCAGGGATTTGGTTGTTTCCTGGGGATCTATTTTGAATTGCCCCCTAGGGAGGAATGGAGTTTTTGACTCTTTATTGGACGCTGTTGTTTGAGTTGGCTTTGCCTATGCTCTTATTCCTGCTAGGGAATGGGTTTTTTTATCTTTTCCTCGCGATTTGAATTTCTTTTTCGCGAGTTGGTTTTTACATATGTGCGCCTTTTTATGCACATTGGCTTTTTTCTTTGGATGAAAAGATATTTTTTTCTCTTTTCTTTTTGGTGATCCCTGGGGGATTTTCTTTTTCTTTGCGATCCCTGGGGAATTTTCTTTTCTTGGGGGATCTAATCCTTGATTTGAATTTTTATGATGATGGAGTCTTGGCTCCTGACTTTTGTGAAGCTCTTTATTGAGCGGGACAAAGAGATTTTCTTCTTTTTGTAGATTTTCTGGATATACTCTACTTGGAGATTTTTATTCGGCCTTTTTCGTTGTGGCCTCTATTGGGGAATGAAAGTTTTTCTTTTCTTTCTTTTTGTTGCCCCATAGTGATATGGAGGATTTGACTCCGTATTTTCTTT